>SKCR01030075.1:0-36259 GCA_019454045.1 Zanthoxylum bungeanum
TAAGTGGACAATAATAGAAGATAAAGGTACATAAGGAGTCAGACCCTGCATTACAAGTCCTAAGTTATACAAATAAGCAGAGACAAGAAATCATAGAGAGGAACCAGTAAGCAGCCTAGTATAGACACATGTACATATGTTCTTTCAAGGGTCAAAGCCATATTAAAAGAGCCCATTTACAAGAAAGTATAAAAACCTACAAAGATAAAAGATGTGTCAGTGAAGGTAGAAAAACCTAGCCCAATAGTTATACGAAATATGTAAAAGAGCATTGAGTTCTTAGTAAGGAGATTCTTAGAATATATCTTTTTATGGAATATATATAAGAAGATAACTTATGAGAGTAATGAGCTAGAATAAATAGAGTATAATGAAAGATTTAGGAACGAGGCTATTTGTTTCATCAAAATACTGTAGCATGGTCGTAAGGTTAAGTAACCAATCAAAGTTATGGGATCATGATGAGGAATCCCCCTCTCGACCGAGAATTTAAGAAGCACAAGGTAAGGAAAAGACTGAAGCAAGCATGAGTTAATTTACAGAAAAGTAAGAGTTCTAGCAGGTGAAACAAGATAGTTTCGAGTATAAAGCTAGTTAAGGCTGATGGTCTAGAGAGAGGCCGTGAACCCAGTGGTCTATGGTGAGATCCCAAGTTTAAAAAGGATTCGAGGACGAATCCTATTTAAGGGGGGAGAATTTGTAACGACCGGTAGTTTTTACTACTGCATACAATGGTACTATTACATACGGTACGAAGCCACATAATATAAATTATGTTGAGACTCAAATATACGCATGGTATGACTTTGGGGACAATCGGTAAATCCCTCAAAGTCTCAGGACGAGATTGTACAATGTTCTGCTTTGTATAGCCCGTGGTATTTGGGGCGTAATTTTTTCATACAAAAGAAGAGAAGAAGAAGAAGAAGAAGAAGAAGAAGAAGAAGAAGAAGAAGCAAATAAGGATAAGATGAGCATCAATGGAGAGTTTAGAGAATGAAGAAAACCAAAAGGAAAAAGTTAAGAATTAATGACCCAAATTATAAACTTCTAAGTTTTGATGAGTTAATGCCTATATTATGTTGGGAACTTGGTTCTGATGATGATAGTATGATTTTTGACAATTAAAACAAGGGAAAAGTTGATGAATCCTAATTTGTGAAGTTTTGGGTAAAATTTGGTAAAGTGTGTGTGATGGATTGAGAATTGAATTAATGATGAATTGGTGGTTCAGTAGATGTGAAATTGGGTGTTACATGATGTTTTGTATATTGGTTTTTAGTGTGGATGTGTTGATATGAAGTATAAGTGGAAGTTTTGTGCATTGGATGAGCTTAGGAAAGCAAAAATAGAATCCTGGTTTTCCATCGCGACACAGAATAGCCACGCATCGCGACGCATAAGAGAAAAATCTGGCCACGTTTCTGGTTCATGCGCGTCGCGACGCCCCCTGGCCTGTGTCGCGATGCCAGTTCAAAATATGGCCCGAATCAGTTTTAACCCACCCATGTTCCTTTCTAGCATGCTTGAGGCCACCTTATGGGTCTCGTATCAGTTCATATGCATATCCTACATTGGGACATAAGCACGATAAACCTTATAAACAAGATATGATGATACATCATTTAGCTTAGCTTATTTCCGATATTCATTATTACAACTTACATGCTAATTAAGTTTTTGACCCTAGATTATCTACAGGAATCGCAACTTTCTTCGGTAAAGGATCCAGTACCATCCAGATTCCAAAAACTGTGAGTGGACACCTTTCTTTAGTTGATTTTGTTTATTGATTTATTATTCTTTATAAATTGAGACTTACTTTTCCAGCACCTAGGGTGTTAGCCATGATTTATTTAAAGTTATTTTCAGATAATAGTGGTTTAGAAAAGAAATAATTTAAAAGTATGGTTTTATAGTTTTTCGGGGCATGAGGGAAAAACTCACCCTAGTATGTAACTTGACACAGTTGGAATTGACGGACAGAGACATGTGCACATGTATAGGACTGAGGGGACGGCGATACGTAACGCCCTCAGTTCCTAGAGCAGGGCTAGGGGACGGTGATACGTAACACCCCTACACCCTAGTTTCAAAGCTTGGGTGGTAGCATAGATCTGCACCCTCAGTTCTAGTTTGTGGCTTGTGGGACGACGATACGTAACGCCCCAAGACCACCAGTTTCAGAGACAGTAGTGGCATGCTTTGAGGCACGGCGATACGTAACGCCCCAAAGTCATGGATTTGTACTGCTAGCAACAGTTAGGCGTATGTGGGGACGGCGATAAGTAACGCCCTCATACGTTAAGGTTTTCAGACATAGAGCAGCACAATTATTAGATTTTCCGAAATGCAATTTTCTGAAACCAGATTTTAAAAACAGTTTTCGAAAACCAGAGTTTCAAAAACAGTTTTCTGAAAGATCAGTTTTATTAAAGAAATTTCAGACGAAGTTTTCATAAAAGATATTTCATATGAAGTGAATTCTGAAACTTTAGTTTTAAAACCTAACATTTTGATTTGAGTATTTTAGTTTTATAGTCCACTCACTTAGATCGTACGACGATCTAACCCCGCCATTCCCAGTTTTCTGTTCTTGCAGGTATTCTTGGAGGACGAGCTCAGGAGGACGGATACTGATGCAGTCACTAGGGTTGGAGTCCACATGTATGAGTCAGAGATTGAGTGAGTGTCCTGTCATAGTTAAGTATGAGTCTTGTATCAGTTTTTGTTGTGAGTAGTCATTGTAAAAATAATTTTTACCAAGTACAATAGTTAATTTTGAGTTTGTTTTCAGTGTTTTCGAATTGGGTTATGGTCACATACTAAATATAGTCAAATAAAGAAAAGTGTATTAGTATCTGTTATGGGTAGTTAGTCAGAGGCTTATGGGGTTAGTACTGTTATCCCCTGCCGGTGACATCTCCCAGATTCGGGGATGTTACACGAGACCCCAACACTTTGCCTACTACAATCACTGACTCCCTAGACCATGCTCTGATACCATCTTTGTAACATTCCAAATCCGAAAATGCTACCGGTAGGGAATAGGTCATCCTATCCCCTTGAGCCTCTGACTCTCTGAGAACTACTAATCTAATTTCATATATAAACTAAAGCATGGGACCATTACCCAACTCAACAACATAAATGCATAATACATCTTATACTAAGTACTCAATTTTGCTACACATTGCAACTATGACAGTGGACGCTTATAATGCATTACATGTGTAATCTTTACTATATAACATGTATGATACATGACTTTTGCTGCATTTGACTGACTGAACTCTGTTTCTGACTTGACCTAGTGGACTGAACACCGTAGTGACTGTCAATAATATCCATCCTCTCGAGCTCGTCCTCCGAGTAACCTGTAAAACAAAACACTGGGAGTTGGGAAGTTAGATCATTTGAACGATCTAGTGAGTGAACAGTTTAAAAATAGGTACCAAAACGCTTTTTGAAAATCCATGGTTCTAATACCAAATTCATCTCAAATCATCTTTTCTGAAATCTCTTTCATTATCTGAAAACAACTCTCTTTCTGGAAAACTATTCTGAAAACTGCTTCTGGTCTATAATTCTCTGAAATTAACATAAAATAATTTTCCATCTTGCAAACCTTTCTTTCTATAAAACTCTAAATTCTTTCTGTAAAACCGAACTCTTTTGAAAACTATTTCATAAAACTATATTTTCTGGAAATCATGGCTCTGAAAATCTATTTATGAAATCTTTCTCTGAAATATGTAGAAAACCTAACACATGGGGGCGTTACGTATCACCATCCCCTCATACGCCTAAACTAGTGGTCTTGTGGCGTTACATATTGCCATCCCACAAGCTACTGAACTGGAGCCAAATGTGAAAATCCATGCCATTGGGGCGTTACATATCACCGTCCCCCATTGCATGCCACTGTCATGTCCCTGAATCTAGGGGTCTATGGGCGTTACGTATCGCCGTCCCCATATTCCTGAAATCTGGTGGTCTTGGGGCCTTATGTATCGTCATCCCCTAAGCCACTGAAAGTAGGATCTGGGGGCATTACATATCGATGTCCCTCTAGTCCTGCTCTACATGTGCACATGTCATGTCCGTCAGTTCTAGTAACCATCAATTCTATATCTGAGTTAAGTTATAACTGAGGTGGGTTTTCCCCCCATGCCTCGAAAACATAAAATCATGATTTTATAATCACCACTTTTCTAATCAATTCTCAAAACACTCTTAGTCAAAACATACTTGAAAGTAAATTTGGCTAACGCCCTAAATGCAAGAAAGTATGTATGATATTTAAAAATAATATAATGAAAGTCAACTTAAGGAAAGAGTGTCCACTCATTGATTTTTGGATCTGGTTGTTGTTACTTCGCTTCATCTAAGAATGTTGTGATTCCTCCGATGATCTATAATCGAGAAACTCAATTAGAATATAAGGTATGAGATAAGTTTCGAGGTTAGACTAAACTTCTCAATTCTGCTAATCCATCAACAGCACATGACGTATTATGCTTATGACTTATCATATCGTGTGTATGTTCCTTAATATGAAACTCTTAGGGTGGTTCTTAACATCCTAGATTGAAACTGAAATGTTATTAAAATATGGGCATATGTCATCCCTCTCTTCATTCTTCCCCTCTCTTTCTTCTTCCTCTACGTTTCTCTCTTCCTCTCCCAATTTTGGGTATTAATGAATAGTATTCCTTATATATAATAGGGGCAAGTTGGTTATTTTTACAAAACTTTAAAATGAAAAAGTTAGAATTTTTGAGATATTTTGAGAAGTCTCTAGATGGGTCCATGAGCATTATTCATCTAGATTTTCGATCTGAGTTTTTGACTTGCTTCTGTTTCGAATTTGAAAAAATATTCAATGTGGAGGTTGTAGGTCTTGTTCTTAACTTCCCGACAATATAAAATTTATGAAAATCTGAGATCATATGAAAAGGTTATGGCCCAAATACCATGGGCTGTCTGGAGTGGAACATCGTACCATTTCGTATAAGAATTTCGAAGAATTTATCGATTGTCCCCAAAGTCATTTCATGAGTGTATATGTGTCCTTACATAATTTATATTATGTAACACTCATCCCAAAATGTAAACAGTAGTCGAGATTACCCGATGGTACAATCTTTCATGAGGTGACATGAGAATGAATGCACATTGTATAATGTGATCATATAGGACTGGACGCAGAAAAAAATGAATATCTTATTATATCTGTTAACTAAATAAATTCATTTTATTTATTAGATGGTAATAAATGGATTGATCTAAATCTTGAGTGTACTTCGAACTCCTACATGGTAGGCTATATCCTTTGATTTACTAAGGTGAAGTTGGTGTAGCAGTCCCGGCCAATAACTACGTATTTTGGGGATATGGTTTGGTGTCTAGCTGGGAATATTTTACATAGACATGAAATTTACTCCTTCTTACAAGAAGTAGAAGAGTATCTCTCTTAAGGCGCTCAAGTTTTTCTATTGCGAATAGAAATATTTTTATTCATAATAGTTATGAATTAATTGTCCATTTGAAAATCAATGGTACTTAAGGTATAAAATAATTAGAGGGGTATAACAGACTTATGACCCGACTCTAATTATGAGATATTCGTGAATGGCCAATATATATGTAATGACTATATCGATGGACACCGAAGTTGTTCGGCTTATATTTTTCATCTACGGCAACGAGAGTTCAACTTCGAGTTTTTAGTGGAATAACGCTAAGTTAATAATTTGGAATATTAAATTAAAGAGTTTAATTAATATTTCGAGATTATTGGAGCTCGGAACCATAGGTCCATTTGGTCCCTGTGCTAGCTCGATTAACTGTAGCAAACCTAATATAATTAGATTGTCTAATTATATACTCATATTATATTAATATATTATTAATGTGATTAATAATATAATTTGTCACAAATAAAAACTATATTAAATTATTTTAATATAAATGTTTTGTAGAATTATTTGATTATGAGATAATCAAATTGTGATTATGAGATAATCAAGTTAGTAATAATTATGAGATAATTATTACATCATAATTAAGGTAATTACATCATTATTATGATAATGATTTTTAAATTGTATTGGAGACAATACCATATGGCTTTCCATACTCTCCAACAATTTATGTCTATTAGGTATGACCTAAATACCTAATTGCATTATTATTAGTAGTTTATTTCTTATGCTTTGGTATGGCCTCCACTTGATTGTGTTTGCCATTACAAGATATCATTAGTAACTTAATGACAAGAGTAGTTGGCTTTAGAAAAAATATTATCTCTACCATTTCCACTCAAATGTTGAGGAAGGTAATACCATTCACACAAGTTTGTGAGAGAGATAGAGAGAAGAAAATTCATAATTTTTCTTCAGTGTTAAGAGAAAATTAATTTTTCTCAAGTGTTGAGAATAGATAGAAAATAAGAGCGAGTTAGATCTACATCTTCTTCATTCAATCTTTCTAAAATCCAAAACAATTTGTGACAACTTAATTCTCTAAAGAATTTAGAGATTAATATTTGCGAGTGAAGCCCAAACTTCGGTTTGTTGGTTTCGAGTCATAGTTCGGAAGATCGGGTGATTGATCCAAGCATCGGATTTCAAAGGAAACACATCCACATCGAGGGGTAAATCCATTCACCAAGAGTTCGTGGAATTCAGTTCCAACAAAGGGAGAAGGCAGAAATTTTTTCAAGGTCGATCCGGGATAGGGGTGGGCGCGGTTCGGTTTGGTTCGGTTTTTGCTAAAAACCAAACCAAACCATATTTTATACGGTCCGATTTTTTTGCCTCTCAAACCAAACCATTAAATAACGGTTTGGTTCAGATTTGAATTTTTTTAAACCAACGGTTTACGGATTGGTTCGGTTTGGTTTACGGATTATTCTACTTAAAATAAATTTTCATCCACTTAAGTTAATAAAAAAACTAATCACAATCTTGTAAATTAAGGTTAAAACTAGCCACAAGGAACATCCATTTTTGGAATTAAAGAACTACTATACAAGCTTATGCTAATAACCTGCGACAGTGTGCCAAAAACTTGCTTAGGAGTCTAACCCTAGTTACTTCTTTAGACATGTCAAAGATAAAATTTTACTTGTAAAAAAAAATCTGCACTTTCCAACAAATGATGCATTATAAACAACAATCATGTATTTGTAAATTTTAAGTAATTAAAGGCTGAAAAGCATGGCACGATAAGCAGCAACCCAAAAAAAGTAGAGGGATAGAACCATAATTTGATAAAACAAGGCATTAAAATTTATAGACTACCTTCTGATGCTGGCGGTTGGATTCATCACAAACCCAGCTCATTTCCAGTGCAAAGGCCTTGTCCTTAACCTCATCGTGCACTCCATAAATGCTGGTTTACATTAAAAAAAATTACCCTTAGGGAAAACAAATCAAAGATATACTGATTGAAAATTCAAAATATAATTACAATTACAGTTCTATTGTAAGCAAAAATAATTCATAAATCTATTAAGAGAACAAGAGAAAACACTAACAAGCTCATAAATTATTCTTAAATCTAGCAAGCACAACATGTAAATTATATTTGAAATGGCCAATTGAGAATGCCTATCAAGTCAAAAGTAAATCCTCAACCAACTTAAAATAAATATTTTTCATAGACTCTTCTACATTATGGATGATGGATCTGCAAAGTCCTACTACCTCTACCACCACATACCTCATTGCTTTTGTCTTTAAGCTCACATTTGAACAGTATAAACCAGAAACGTCTATTCTTTTTTAAAAGAAACCAAGTCAGAAGATCATTATCACTGAAACTCCATGCCAATTGTTTGAATAAATTGATGACTTCATGATATAGAAGTTTGGAACTCTAATTTGTTATCTCCTGAGAGAGTGGTAGCGAGAGGCGAGAGCCAAGAGAGATAGTGTGACATCGAAAGATGAGAGAACTCAAAGGAGCGGTAACGAGAGAGAGTGAGTACTGAGTAGTCTTTCACAGAGAGGGATGAGAGAAGAGTGATGAGCAGCAGCAAGAGTGAGAGTAGATGAGTGGCTGATGAAAAATTTAGGGTTTTTTTTAATTATAACGGTTCGGTTCGGTTTAACAGGTGCGGTTCGGATTAGCAATAGAACCGAACCGTAAACCGTTTGGGGTGGGCTAATCCGAACCGCAAACCGAACCATTAGAAAAAAAACCGTAAATTCGGTCCAGTTTGGTTCGGTTTGCGGTCTGGTTCGGTTTGGTCGGTTTTTTTGCCCACCCCTAATCCTGGAGCCAATAGAAATTCCGCTGCGCATAAGGAAATGCATTTCCTACATGAATATATATATATATATATAATAAGTTAAATATTTTTAAGCATCCTCATCGCGTCAGGTGGTAGCTTCATATTAAAGTTATAAAATTATTTAATAAAAATACATCTATTAAATAAAAATACATATTACAATAAAAATAGATATTATAATTTTATAAGAATTCTATTATAACGAGAAAACATATTAGACTATCATATTAAAATAAAAAGAACTATTAATTATTTACAATTAATCTAATCTCCACAATTCATTTTTTTATTGAATTATAAAATGAAAATATATCTACAATTATTTTCTTATTACTAAAATAATAAATTATTAACATAAGAAACCTATTACAATATAAAAATATAACATACTATTAAAGTAAGAAATATATTAATTAAATTAATAGTTTAATTTATTAGTATTAAATTATAAAATTAAAATAAAGAACTCCGTTATAATAAGGAAACATATTATATTTCATTAAAAAAAAATGTGACACTTAATCTTTACAATTAACATCCACAATTAATTTTTTATTATTAAATTATAAAATTAAAATATTTTTATAAATAATTTTGTATTAAATAAAAAGCCTATTACAATAAAAGTACATATTATAATTTTATAAGAACTGTATTATAATAATAAAACATATTATACTATCATATTACAATTAAAAAATACTATTAAATTAGTAAATCTATTAAATAAGAACCATATTATAACAAGAAAATATATTATACTATCCGATTAATTTTAATAATATCACAAATAATTCAGCAATATATATATATATATATATATATATATAAAGTCAAACACTTTTAAGCTTTCTAATAGCGTCACATGACACCTAGTCTATACCATTAATATTACCTATTATAATAAGAAGATATAATACAATCTTCTATTAGAAAAAAAAAGTGTGACACATAATCTCTACAATTAATATTTTTATTATTAAATTATAAAATTAAAATTTATTAAAAGAAAAAATCTATTACAATATAAAAATATAATCTCCTATCAAAATAAGAAACTTAAATAGTAGCTGCCCACAAAACCTAGGCAATTTTTTTGGATTTGGGGTCCATTGTTGTTTGTTATTTTATTTTTAATTATTTTTATAAGTTTTTTATTTCATGAATTTTTATTATTTACTGTGCTTCAGGATGCAGACTCTAACTATTAGCTCATGCATAGTAAATTAATATTATTATTTGAGAACTGAGAGATAAACGAATGAGGCGTAAATATTACATTTAAATAAACTAATTATCTCATTTATACTATAAAATCGACATCCGGAGCATTTACAAGATCAATACCTAAAATATATGATCAAGCCGCATAAACTATTTGCCCTGTAGTAGTTTGATTAATGATAAAAAAAATGTGATTATTCAAAATAAAATAAAAAATTTATTTGGTTAACTTAGTTTTAACACACCACAATTGATTTTGTAATATAAAATAAAATTACATATTATTGGTAACAAAATATAGTAATTAATATAACTTTTATGTAGTTTTTGTAAACACAAAGGTCTTTTCACTGCGGGGAGCCAATGGTTCTTTTACATTTATCAAATGTGTAATTATCTTCTCACTCCCAATATTTGGCTTAATATTAATATGTTTCAAAAAGTAACATTTGATTGTAAAATCATCTAAAACGCAACATTTATTTCTTAATGTATCAAATCATAATTAATATCCATTTTGAGAGTAATCACATCAAAAGTATTTTTTTAAGATTAAAAATATTTAAAATCCCTTGATAAATAGGCTAAAAAATATTAGTTAAATAGCACTCTCAAACTAACCCTTACTAATATGCATTAGCTTATGAGAATTAATTTTCTTATGAATGAACCGTGACCACCCCTCTTTAGTCACTGTGGTCAGATTAGTGTCGTTAAGTGAAACTAACATGCATACTAATCTTAATCATTCCAAAACTAGAACACAATAATGGAATCATGCCAAATTAATCATAAACCATAAACATAAGAAAAACCTGGAAAATGTAGAAGATGATCAAAGCTTGAAATCCAAGTCGAATTGCCATCTGTCCTTAAGAACTTATTAGCCTCGTCTCGGTGCTCAACGAATGATTTTGTGGCTAATATTCTCGGGATTACTTGGATGCTTCTTGTAGAAGGGGCACTCTTTTCACAAGATCTTGAACAAAGACAAATGATGGAAACTCTCTTTTTTTCTGAAAAGACTCTATAAGACAATGTATGAGACTTGTAATTTTCTGGATACCAAATGAACTCAAGACCTCTTAATTTATAGCCAAGGAAGGGTGCCTTTGTGGGCACTATTTGGTTTGGGGTGTAACCCTCCCAAGGGTTATACCCATTCCCTTATGCCATTTGAGGCATGGAGTTTCATCTTTCCAAATTAGAGGACATGTCCCTACATATTTGTGTCTTTTCCCATAAGACACAACCCAAATGACATGACCCTCCTACACACATACTATATATTTAGAGAATTTACAATCCCTCACAATTCTCTAAATATTAATACATATACTTAAGAGAGTTTCCATGAAATAAAGCTGCATCGAAATAGGTAGCTTTCACCTTGTATCTTTCCTAGTGAATGATAATCGAATTTACTTGGAAAACCAGTGACCCATAGTCTTGAATTATTCGGTCTTTGGTGTAAACCAAAACAATTGCCAACACACAGCTTTACTTCGACCATTTCCCATTCTATGGTTGTGTTGATTTCGGCCATGAACATTGGTCCTGAATTCATCAAGTCCTTTAGGAAATCCAGCCTTTAAAAACTCTCATGGAAGCGGCCTCACTTCTTACTTGAAATATGTGATATTCTATAAATAGATAATCTGCATTTACCCCCATTAGGACTGTTCTCCTAATATAGTGATCATTAAAAGCCTTAGCTTACCCTAGCTTTGACAGATAGCACTCTACGTCATTACAGGAATATGAAAGAGTATAAAACTCCACAATGCTTGTTTTGAATTGCACAAAGTTTCAGTTGTCCCTTTTGAACCTAGATCTTGGGATCTTCGGTCAGCTAGGTTAGGTTTCCACAGTGACAATTTTTAATTTATAGGATTCAAGCCCATTCCCCTCAATGACTTCTCAATTTGCTCTCTAGGTAAACCTTTAGTAATTGAATCTGTTAGGTTTTCCTTTAATTTGACATAATCGATCGAAATTATGTCACTTGAGAGAAGTTGTCATATGGTATTATGTCTGTGACGTATATGTCGAGACTTACCAATATACATTGTATTTTGGGGTCTCCCAATAGCCGATTGACTATCACAATGTACGATAATCACTGACACTGGTTTGGGCCAATTAGGAATATCCTCTAGGAAAATTTGAAGCCATTCCACTTCTTCCACTATTTTATCTAATGTTATGAGTTCTAATTCTATAGTAGACCGATAATACATGTTTACCTTGAGGATTTCCATGACATGGTTACACCACCAAGTGTGAAAATAAATCCACTCGTAGATTTGGAATCCAGTGTATCAGATATCCAGTTAGCATCGTTGTATCCCTCTAGAACAACAGGATATCTCGTATAATGCAGACCATATTTTGAAGTTTCTCTCATATACCTCAAAACTCTTACTATAGCTTTCCAGCGGTTATGTTCTAGATTGCTCGTTTATCTACTAAGTCTGTTTACAGCTTGAGCGATATCAGGTCGTGTGTAATTTGTGAGATACATCAGACTTCTGTTGATTCTCGAATACTCTGATTGCGATACACTTGAGCCAATATTCTTTGATAAATGAAAAGTTAGGTCTACATGAGTTCAAGACACATTTAGATCTCCTTTATTATATTTCTCAAGTATCTTCTCAACATAGTGAGTCTGAGATAATATATACACCTCTGATGTTCTAGAAATCTTAGTTCTTAAAATCACATCAGCTACTCCTAAATCTTTCATATCAAATTTTCTGGTTAATACTTTCTTAGTAGACTGAATCATCTCATGATTACTATCAATTATCAACATATCTTCTACGTGGAGACACACAATGACATATCCTTTTGAGTTGATTTGGTGTATACACACTCATCACACTCATTGATTTTGAACCCACTTGATAACATCTCTTTGTCAAATTTTTCATGAAATTGTTTAGATGCTTGTTTTAATTCGTATAAGGATTTTACAAGTTTACACACCTTCTGTTCTTTTCTAGGAAAATTGAAACCTTCTTATTATTCCATGTAAATCTCTTCATCTAGTTCACCATTTAAGAATGTCGTCTTTACATCCATTTGATGTATTTCAAGACCAAATATAGCTGCTATGGCTATGAGCATTCTTATTGACGTGATACGAGTCACTGGTCAATAGGTATCAAAGTAATCAAGGCCTTCGTTTTGTCTATAAGCTTTTATGACCAGTCTTGCCTTGTACTTATCTATTGATCCATCCGGTTTTATCTTCCGTTTGAATATCCATTTGTAGCCCAATGGCTTACAACCTTGAGGAAGATCAACCAACTCCCAAGTATGGTTTTGTAGGATGGAATCAATCTCACTATTGATAGCCTCTTTCCACAAATGTGCCTCCGACGAAGACATTGCTTCCTTATAGCTTTGAGGCTCATTTTCTAACAAGTATGTCAGAAAATCGGGTCCAAATGACTTAGACATTCTAGCTCTTTTGCTACGTCTAGGTTCAATTGCCTCAACATTTTCATGTTGATCTGACTCTTGGTCAGCCTGATCACTGTCTTTGACAGTATCAATAGTTCTTTTGAGAGACTCTATTCTTTGTCTTTTCTTACAAGGAAATGTCTCTTCAAAAAATATCACATTCATTGACTCAATTATCATATTCGGGTTGATGTCAGGAATTTCAGACTTATGTACCAAGAATCGAAATGCACTATTGTTGCGAGCATATCCAATGAATATACAATCAATAGTTTTGGGTCATATTTGATGAGGAAAAAATATATCACTATTTACCGTCCCTTTGACCTAATATTTATATGATTTCTCAGGTCTTATGAATTTTTTGATGTTTTTTTTTCTATTTTACAGATAAATAAAGTTTTGGGAGTCAATGGAATCAACTTGGGGCTAAAACGGTGAAAAACAGACAAAAAGGGCAAAATTGGAATTATGTGTCGCGACGCACATACCTTCTATGTCGTGACGCGCCACAAGTACTATAGTGCCAACACGCATCATCATGACATCAGCCTTCATTACTATTCTGCCGACACTCATCATCACCACGTCATCACGTGCATCATCACCACGTCATCATGACGTCAGCATAATAATTCAGTCTGCTGACACGCGTCATTCCTTGCGTCAGCATGATGTCAGCGTCACGACGCCAAGCCTTCACGTGTCATGAAGCCGAGCCAATAAATCAGCTGCTGGCAGCCACGAACCACGTGTCATCATCTCGTCAAAGCTGTGTGCCACATGTCAGAAATCCACGCGCGTCGTGACACGCAAGCACTCTATGTCGCGATGCACACAGCCGAAATTTTCCTATAAATTGAAGTTGATTTCATTTTCCAAATTCATACTTTCCTTAAGGTTCTTAATAAAGATCTAAGGACTGTATCTTGTGTGCTTAATTTTTGTATTTTAAATTATGTATTTTCATTTCTAGTAATAGTAATAGTAGTTTATTTACTTTATATTTCTTTTATGTTTTGTTGTTAATTTCCGTTGGGGAAAGGATGAAACTTTTATTATGATTATTTAGATTAATCTCTCTTAAATTATAATATATAAATTATCTTAAAACCTGACTTAATTGGACCGCCTTTATGGTCGGTTGGACTTAATTAAATTGATTTTAACCTAACTTAATTGGATACCGCTTTTTTGGTCGGTTGGAATTAATTATCAAATGACTTAATCAGGATACCGCCTATATGGTTGGTTGGTAATATAATGCAAAATTTATAAATTATAATAAGGGAGATTTCTAGATTTGAAATAGTAAAGGTGGATCCTCTAACCCCAACATTTTATTTTTATTTCTTTCTTTTATTTTCAGGTGGTTGAAAATGGATCCTTATTGGGTGATGGAAGCATTACGAACTTTAAAATGTGAAGATACACCTCAAATCATGGAGCAGCGGTCCGGTTTTTTGAGGCCTGTTGTCCAGCCCAACAACTATCCATGAATGTCAAAGCCATTCAACACAATATTTGCTCAAGCATTTCAGAACACAATGATCAGATGTGAGATATGTGATGGTAACCATCCTAGTGATCATTTCACGTACAACTACAATCCAGGATGGCAGAACTATCAGAATCCTTATGGTATGATGAACCAAGATATTTCACTGAACCATATTATCCATCTTATCCTCCATCAACGTATGATATTCCTCAAAAATCATATTCATGAGAGGAGAAACAGATGATAAGACAAATGGTGGACATGCTCAAGAAAAGAAATGAAAAGTTCGATGACTTGCTTCGGAGTCAAGAGGCAACTTTACAGAGACTAACAGATCAAATGAAACAATTCCAAGAAAACCAAAGCTACACACCTCACGAAATATTTTCAGATGACACTGACGAAGCCTTCGAGTAGCAAAGATTTCACGATGACACCTTAACAGAGGAAGAGGCTGAGCAGTATCAAGAATCAGAGGTATCAGTTCAGGAGCCCGAACAAGAAGAGTCTCAATTTGATCTAGATCATTATCCAGTCACTGAATGCATCTACGGGGAGGAAAAAATAGAAGAGCTACCCATACCATCCACACTAATAAATGAATATCATGGAGCATTCATTGCACATATGACATATGAAGAGTAGAACAATGAAATTCTGAAATACATTTGTGATGAAAAAATGATGCAAGATGCCGAGCAAAAACAGGAGTAAATGTCTGACCACAATGAAAATCTTAGGACTTTAGGAGAAATATCACTGTATTGGGGAGTACACATCGAGGACACCGCCCAGAAGCTTGACAGAATGGAACAACCATTCAAAGTCAAGCACCATACGAGACCTCATGATTTTCTTTCTTTCTTTTCAGGAACCACTGGTGTGACAAAGAAGCTGGCACAAGAACTGAATGAGACAAAATTCTTTTGGTCACCTCATCTTTGGAAGAGGCATTTCAAAAGCAACGTACATGGGATTGTATTTAATCGGACGTCCAAAACCACACTGAAACCTCCTTGACGGATGGACTTCAGTCATCTCTGGCTGAAGATGAAAATTTTAGCATTAGCAAGGAGGCAACCCATGCAAAAAAAAAATATATTTTGTGTATACATATTGTAGAATTTTTATTTTTTTTGTGTTATTTTTGTAAGGAAAAACACAGACGGAGCATTTAAGGCAAAGTAAACCAGTGAAAATGAGGTTATCATGGAATAAAGTTTGACAAAATTGTGAAGATAAAATTCAATTCATCAGAGATGGCAGAACCACCACAGCTATGCAAATTCATGGAGACTCTTACCACTGGATCCACAAGTTCACCATATGGAGGAGCACCATAACCAAACCAACTTGAAGAAACGGTGAATTATGTCAACAATTTCAACAGACAGAGGAACAATCCATATTCCAACACCTACAACCCAGGGTGGAGGAATCATCCAAATTTTTCACGGAGCAACAATTCAGGGCAAAATAATTTTCCACCACCTGGATTCCAGCAACAGAACAAAAGCCAGGAGTTTGAAAAGGAACCAGAAATGAAAGAATGGATTGCAGAGATGTTCAAAAGCAACAAGCAGCATATGATACTATATTTCAAAGCCAATCTGCTTCAATCAAAGCACTGGAGAATCAAATTGGACAACTGGCCAATGCTCAGAGTTACAGACCGCCAGGTAATCTTCCCAGCAACACAGAACCCAATCCAATGAACAGAGGGAAGGAGCAATGTCAAGCCATTACTTTGAAAAGCGGTACTGAGATCAACAAAGATATTGGAATCAAGGAAAAAATTGAAGAACCTCCAAAAGATGCAGTTCCACAGATGGAGGAAAAAGAAGCAAAGGAAAAAGAACCAGAAAGAATCACTCCACCTCCACATTTTCCACGTCGACTTCAGAAAAATAAACTGAACAAACAGTTTGCTCGATTCCTGGAGGTGTTCAAAAAGCTGCATATCAACATCCCATTCACAGAAGCGTTGGAAGAAATGCCCAGCTATGTTAAATTCATGAAAGATATTCTTTTACGAAAACGGAGATTGGGATACTATGAGACAATAGCATTGACGGAAGAATGCAGTGCCATTATTCAGAGGAAACTTCCCCCGAAGTTGAAAGATCCTGGCAGTTTCACTGTCCCATGCACCATTGGAGAACATTATATCGGTAAGGCTTTATGTGATTTAGGTGTTAGTGTTAACTTGATGTCTTTTTCTATTTACAGGAAACTGCAGATTGGAGAAGCAATGTCTACCTCAGTCTCGTTGCAACTTGCTGATCGAACACTAGCATTTCCAAGAAGTGTTGTTGAAGATGTGCTGGTCAAAGTTGACAAACTGATTCTCCTAGTAGATTTCATCATCCTTGACATGGAAGAAGACAAAGAAGTACCTATCATTCTTGGAAGACCATACTTGGCTACAGGTAAAACTGTGATTGATGTGCAAAAAGGAGAACTGACCATGAAAGTGCAGGACCAAGAAGTTACCTTTAATGTTTTCAAAGCCATGAAATTCCCGAGTGATGAAAAGGAAGAAAATATGCTTCAGAGTTGATGTTGTTGACAGTATCATTCAGGATACTGAGCTAAATCCCACAGATACACTCGAAGCTTGCATCACCAATATGACTGACAGCGAGCTAGATGCTGAAATCCTAGAATGTATCAACTACCTTGACAAAACATTCTGATTCAAATCAACAACACCAGTTGAAAGCTTGGAACTGCCAAAGAAAGATCGAATCAAGCCTTCGATTGAAGAACCACCACAGATGGAGCTGAAGTTACTTCCGAGCCATCTCAGGTATGCATTTATTGGAAACTCTTCTGAATTACCTGTTATTATTTCTTCTTCACTAACATTGGAGCAGGAAGAAAAGTTACTGAGAGTATTACGAGAGCAAAAAAGAGCCATTGGCTGGACTATAGTAGACATTTGAGGCATTAGTCCATCATTTTGCATGCACAAGATTCTGATGAATGATGAGCACAAACCCACAGTGGAGCATCAACGGAGACTCAATCCAATCATGAAGGAAGTCGTAAAGAAAGAAATAATCAAATGGTTGGATGTTGGCATCATTTACCCCATCTCAGATAGTAGTTGGGTGAGTCATATGCAGTGTGTACCAAAGAAATGAGGAATTACTGTGGTTACCAATGAAAAGAACGAGCTAATCCCAACAAGAACGGTGACTGGATGGAGAGTATGCATGGACTATAGGAAGCTGAACAAAGCCATGAGAAAGGACCATTTTCCGCTACCATTCATTGACCAGATGTTAAACCGACTGGAAGGACATGAGTTCTATTGCTTTCTGGATAGATATTCAGGGTACAATCAGATTTCCATCGCACCAGAAGACCAGGAGAAAACTACCTTTACATGTCTCTATGGTACTTCTGCTTTCCGCAGGATGCCATTTGGATTATGTAATGCCCTTGCTATATTTCAGCGTTGCATGATGGCCATCTTCTCAGACATGTTGGAACATAGTATGGAGGTTTTTATGGATGACTTTTCTGTGTTTGGAGATTCTTTTGACCACTGCTTGTAAAATTGGAACAAGTATTACAAAGGTGCGAAGATACAAACCTGGTACTCAATTGGGAGAAATTCCATTTCATGGTACATAAGGGCATTGTTCTTGGACACCGGATCTCACAAAAAGCAATCGAGGTAGACAAAGCAAAGATTGAAACAATTGAAAAACTACCTCCGCTGACATATGTCAAAGGGATTCGGAGCTTTCTCGGACATACAGATTTTTACATGAGATTTATCAAAGACTTTTTCCAAGAATGCTAAACCTCTGTGCAATCTTCTGAAGAAGGATGTGCCTTTCAACTTCACCAAAGAATGCCAGGAAGCTTTTGAGATCTTAAAACAGAAGCTGATTTCTGCCCCCATCATTGTAGAATCAGACTGGACCCTTCCATTTGAAGTGATGTGTGATGCTAGTGATTTTACTGTAGGTGCAGTTTTGGGACAACCCAAAGCAAAAATTTTCCACACCATTTACTACTCCAGCAGAACTTTGAATGAAGCTCAACTCAACTACACAACCACTGAAAAAGAGTTACTCGCAGTTGTGTACGTTTTTGACAAATTCTGCTTCTATCTGCTGGGTCCCAAAGTGGTGGTCTACACAGATCATTCAGCAATCAAATACTTGATCACGAAGAAAGATGCCAAACCCAGATTGATCCGTTGGATACTTCTTCTGCAAGAATTTGATGTGGAGATTCGAGACAGGAAAGGGACATAGAATCAGGTGGCAGATCATCTATCGAGACTCGAGAATAGAGAAACAGCTGACAAAGATCTGTCAATCAAAGAAACTTTTCCAGATGAACAGTTGTTTGCCATGAAACAGCAAGATGCCATTTGGTATGCTGATTATGTCAACTACATTGTGTCAGGAAAATGGCCGTTGGAATGGACAACTCAGCAACGGAAGAAATTCTTCAAAGAAGTCAAGCATTATGTCTGGGATGACCCGTACATGTTCAAACATGTGCTGATCAATTATTGAGATGGTGTGTTCCACATGAGGAAGTCAATAGTGTTTTGCAGCACTGTCATTCATCGCCATATGGCGGACACTGCAGCGGAAACAAAACTGCAGCCAAAGTCCTACAATCAGGTTTGTTCTGGCCCACTCTTTTTAAAGATGTTTATCTTTTTGCTCTTCAATATGACAGGTGCCAGAAAATGGGGAATATTTCAAGGAGAAATGAAGGACCGTTGCAAAATATTCTAGAAGTGGAAATATTCGATGTATGGGGTATTGATTTCATGAGACCCTTTGTTCCATCATTCAGAAACCTGTACATCCTGGTTGCTGTAGACTACGTCTCAAAATGGGTCGAAGCAATTGCACTGCCATCCAATGATTCAAAAGTGGTGATCAAATTCCTGAAAAAGAACATTTTCACTCGGTTCGGAACACCTCGTGCAATCATCAGAGATGGTGGCACATATTTCTGTAACAGATACTTTGACGCACTCCTATCCAAATACGGAGTTGCTCACAAAGTTTCCACTGCTTATCATCCACAGTCAAATGGACAGGTTGAGGTTTTAAACAGGGAAATCAAAAGAATATTGGAGAGAACTGTTGGATCAACAAGGAAAGATTGGTCTACAAAACTAGATGATGCATTATGGGCCTACCAAACAGCTTACAAGACACCCATTGGTATGTCCCCATATCGATTGGTGTTTGGGAAAGCGTGTCATCTGCCAGTTGAGCTTGAACACAAGGCGTACTAGGCACTAAAGAAGTTAAATCTTGATTCACAAGCTGCAGGAGAGAAAAGACTTCACCAACTCAACGAATTGGAGGAATTTCGCCTACAGGCTTATGAGAATGTCAGATTGTACAAAGAAAAGACCAAGAAATGGCATGACCGAAAAATAGTGCACAGACAGTTGGAACCAAGGCAGCAGGTGCTGTTGTACAACTCAAGATTGAAACTGTTCCCTGGAAAGTTGAAATCAAGGTGGTCAGGTCCATTTGTAATCACTCAGGTTTTTCCATATGGAGCTGTTGACTTACTAGATCCCAACACCAACGAAACATTCAAGTTAACAGTCAGCGTGTCAAGCACTACTGGGGAGAATCATTTGAGCGACAAAAAGAAAGTGTCACACTTCCAGATCCAGCCTAACGATCGAGAAGTCAAGTCTAGCTGACGACTTTAAACTTAGCGCTCGCTGGGAGGCAACCCATGCAAATTGTGTATATATTATGATTTGGTGTGATTTAATTTTATGTGTTTAGTTTTTGCAGATTAAGATATTTCAAGATGAAGAAGCTCTCACAAATCTTCACAAGCAATTTCCTTCTCTCTCTCAAAAATCTCTGATGAAAGTCTACAAAGCTCGCTTGGAACAGATGAGGTTACAGACAATCCATGGTGTTTCTAATGATATTCATTGGGTAATTGAAGCACGAGTCCGATTGGCAGGTGAGTCTTCTGACTCTTTTATTTCACATCTGCCTGGTTTTGGAAGAAGCACCTATGCAAAGAAAGTAGAGCTAAGAAAATGGGTGTTTGTTAAAAATGTGCACGCTGGAATTGCAATACTTGTTGTCGTTCTTTCGGAATGGTGTCTGATAATCGCGAAGATAAAAAAAAATTCATTAGGGATGGCTTGAGTAAGGAGTCTGTAGATAATATATCTTCGACTTTTGAGACGCATCCCAATGGATATGTACACATAACCATTCGTAAATTACATACACAATTTCAAAAAGGAAGATAATAGTTAAGTCTTGGGAATCTGACTCAAAAAGACCTTGTTTGCCAATTTATAAGAAAATTGGATGGGAAGCTTGTCTCTGACGCATAGACGTCAATCAAACCGCTACTTTTCTTGTACATATTATATCTCTTTGTCTTTTCCTGATAATTGTGATTGGTTTTGTTGTTTTCTTTTATTTTCTCCGATAGGATCCAGACCTTTTTTACTATCACGATTTATTTTACAGTTTAACTAATAATTGTCATTTGGCAGGTACTAGTGCTATTATTTTACTCACCATTTTTAGGTGTTAAAAATTCAACTCATCATTGCACTTTTGAAGACATCCAGAGTAAAACATGGAAGCCACTTCAAGAAGACGAGTTGAAAACATCTGTGTGTTTTGCGGTACTAGTGTTGGTACTAAGCCACAATACGTAGAGGCAGCACATGAATTGGGTCGAGTCTTAGCTACAAGGAATATGCACTTAGTATATGGCGGAGGCAATCTTGGACTAATGGGGATCGTTTCAAAGGCTGTACAGGAGGGAGGCAGTCACGTTTTGGGAATCATCCCAAAACCCTTGGCAGAGGCAAATCTTATTGAACCATCAAACAGAGAGGAACTGATTATGCCAGGTATGTCTGAACGATTGGTAGAAATGATTAATCGTGCTGATGCTTTTATTGCTTTACAAGGTGGCTTGGGCACATTGGAGGAAATTTTTATAGTGCTATCTTGGACGAACCTGAACATACACCAGAAACCGCTTGGACTGTACAAAGTTGAAGGATTTTATGATTTTCTTTGTGTGTTTCTTGATGATGCTTGGAGAAATGGGTTCATGTCAAAACCTATGAAAGAACTCATCTTTACTGCCAGAACTGCTCCAGATCTAATAGACCAACTCTTAGCCTATGAACCACAAGTTGACCCTATCCTTTCAAAGATAAATTGGTCTGAAGACGATCGTGGTAAGAGGCGTCAGATTAATCAGGATCTTAACCTTTAATTTCCTGTAGAATTTCAGTTATCCAAGTATTATCTTCTAAACTCTTCTTCTACTGTTTAAGACATTGGGGACAATGTCTCATTTAGGTTTGGGGGAGAGAATTAGTTGATCAGTACCTTGTTTTTAATCTGTGTGTTGTTTTTATTTTTAGTCCGAAATTTTTCGAAAAATACAAAAAAAATTTCAAAAATTTAAAAAATTACAAAAATATTTTGCGTTTTTGTGTTTTTATTTTGACTAAAAAGGTGAAATTGGTGAGAGATAGTTGTGTAAGGAGTTTCCACTCCTGAGACGTATCTCAAACCTATTTCGGAACAAGTTAATTTTTTTTTATTTCCTTTTGAATTATTTAATTTGTGAATTCTCCATAAAACTAACTAAAATGGATCTTTATATGCTCAGTTGACAGGTATTATCAACATACATGGAAACATACAGACATGTGCTATAATTGAAAAGTTTGTAATATTCAGTGCTCTAGTTTAATTGGAGGAAGCATCTCAGAAAGTGATGGAGTAAAAAAAAACATCTGAGATTCGAGTTATTAAGTTTGTAAGGGTTTTTTAACACCTAGTGCCCTAAAGCCAACTGGTTTGGGAGTCACTGGCCCAAAGCTCGCTACATGGATCAAAGATGCTGCAAAAAATATATATATCTGAAGTCTGAGTAATTAAGTCTGTAGGGGTGTCTTAACACATGGTGCCCTAAAGCCAACTGGTTTGGGAGTCATTGACCCAACACTCGCTACATAGATAGAAGATATTGTATATAAATAAATAAAAAAACAAAAATCAAAGAAAAAAATCAGAAAAATCAGAAAAATTATTCCATTGCTACAAAAAGGTGTGAATTCTGATAAAACTTTAGGACAAAAATATTACTCTCTTATCAACTGCACTTGTCACTGTTGTGGGCAAAAATGAGTTGATTAATATTTTGTTGGCTATGTATATGGAGAATGGTAAATATAATAGGAGAATTTACTTATTCGGTAATTTAGAAAAAAATAAAACAACTAGTAACTTGGAGTAGAAGTTTCACCTGATTAGTCACTAACTTCTTTATTCTCTTTTCGCTTGTCTTTTTTCTTTTGTGTGCATTAGTTTCACTATCTTTTTACTTTTGTAAAATATTTATGGGTATCATTGTTGTAAACCCTCACGAGACTATAACTCGTCCACTAGGGACACCTAGGGGTTTAAAGGCTTGTTGCATACGCTAAATGCAACCGTGATCCCTATGAAAGTGGCTAAGTTAAATTTTATTTTAAAGATGTTTATGTTATTTTACTCTGTGTTTTGCTCGAGGACTAGCAAAATGTTAGGTTTGGGGGTGTGATGAGTGGTAATTATATCACTATTTCCCACTCATTTAACCTAATATTTTGTATAGTTTCTTGAGTTTTGTGAAAATTTTGATGTGTTTTGTGTTATTTTGTAGATAAATAAAGTTTCAGGACTTTCTGGAGGTGATTTGGGGCCAAAACAATGAAAACGGACGAAAAGTGCATTTTGGTCATTTCGCACGTCGCAACGCCTAACGTGCACCGGGTCCATGCTAACGTGCGCCGGGTCCATATGTCAGAATCTGAAAAGTTTGACTTTGCTAACATGCATAGTGCCACGTGTCACTATCACAGCTGATTTGCTAACGTGCGCCGAGCCACGTGTCATCATCCTACGATGCCGACAATCACCATTGCCATGTGTGCCACGTGTAACTCTCACCTATCAGCCACGTCATCATCCACATCACCGGTTGACCGAGTCAAAATGCCACATCATCGCCACGTCATCATCAACCAATCACAGCGTGCCACGTGTCGTAATTCTATGGTGTCGACAGTCGCTTTTCGCCATGTGTCGCCACGTCAGCATCAATTATTGGCTCACTTATCCGAAATCGACACGTGGCGGATAAGAATCTGAGCCGACCAATCAGAAGCCGCCATGTGTCGCAATAATTGAGTTTGCAACCACCATGCCACGTGTCGCCCTATCTCCTTATCCAGAATTGCCACGTGTCAAGCCCTCATCATGCCAAGCCAAAAAGTGGTGGCGTCGCGATGCCAAAGGCTTTGGCGTCGCGACACTGGAGGCCTATCGGGGTCTATAAATTGAGCTCGAGATTTCAGTTTTAGATGTACCATTCTCTCTAAATTCTCTGATGTAAATAAGGAGTTATCTTCTTAGTTTCTTTAAAATTTAGTTTTGTAATTAATTTTAATTACGTTATGTAATAATAGTAATTTACTTTCTTTACTTTTTACAGTTTTTACTATTCACCATGAGGAGGTAACTTCCCCCTGCTGTGGTGAAAGGTAATTCTTTTACTATTGCTATTTAGATTAATCTCCCTTAAATATAATATATTCACTATTTAAAATTTGACTTAAAAAGGATACCGCCAGATTTGTTGGTTGGTAATTCATTTTAATCTGGTTTAAACCTGACTAATCAAGGATACCGCCAGATTGGTCGGTTGGTAATTAAATTTTCTTACCGCCTATATGGCAGGTTTATTTCGGTTCCGCCTTTATGGCTGGTTGGACTTAATTTGACTTAATCAGGTTACCGCCTATATGGCTGGTTGGTAAAATAATCACAAGTTAATATATTATATTAAGGGAGATATCTAAATTAGTAGTAGTAAAAGTTTATCCTTTTACCTTAGCATTTTATTTTATTTTATTGCAATTTACTTTTCAACTTTTACTTTACCGCAATTACTTTTTAGTATTTTTACTTTATGTCTTTTAAAGCCCTAGTTATGTGTCGTAACTAAGTTAGTTATCTGGGGTTGTGATGACTTTTAATATCATCGGTTTATAATGGTTATTTTATAGTTTGGGTAATTTAAAGGTTTACTTACTAAGTTTTAAGCCTAATGCGTCTTGTTAATTGACCACTAATAAGATTGATCTGGTAAATCTAAAATGATCTAGACATAGGGATTTTAGGTTTCAGCCTTAGACTTAATAGCCCACGATCTTCCTTGATGATAGATAACCCTTTAATAGATTTCCTTACAGGATAGACATATACCTGTCGGGCGGGGGTAACCATAATTGGAACTTAAACTTAATGAATCCAGATAATTTGGTTGACATAGACATATGGTTCAATTAGGTTAAACTGGGTATTTGCGTCTGACCATCGTCAGAGGCTTTCGCATAATTTAGTGTTCCAGGTTAGTAAACCAATTTATTACACAAACATGAAATAACCACTTCATATTTTAAAAGATATTAGAAAGATTCACAACCCTAGATAGTTTTTAATATTAAATTTTCTTAAACCTACTTTCGAACAATTTTATTTACTTGTTTTTAAAATTTAAAATCTTCACCATTTCAAATCAATCAATCAACCTGTTAGATACTAGTAATCATTAGACCTCATAAAATAATAGCTTAGGTATTAAGTCCTCGTGGGATCGATACTTTTTATACTACTTGAACGATACGTGCGCTTGCTTTATACGCGTGTGTAAGCACCGGTCACTTGTCCAACCACTCTAGTGGTAGAAGAGTTTCCCATTGTCAAATGATCGCCACCATCGACCCACTGATATCAAGAAAATTTCTTGCTATCAGTATAGATATGACGAGTAGCCCCAATGTCGCCCCGCCATTCTCTCGGATTTCTAACCAAGTTGGCTTTTATTACAACTGCTGAGAGGTTCATCTCTGAGATCTCATCAGTTAGCTGCTCATCTTCAGTGACATGGGCCTCATTTTTCTTTTCTTGCCTTTGTCCTGAGACTTCTTGTTTTTGCAGTCCTTTGCCATGTGACCGTTTTTCCCACAACTGTAGCACTTCCCCTTGAACTTCTTGTTTGCTTAGGAAGAATCAGCTCCACTGTTCTTTCTCTTTTTGATACCCTTTCCACCTTTGACGATGTTGGCCTTAGACTTCATAGTCTTATAGCTGGCCTTCTCGGACTTCCTGTTGTCCTCTTCGATCCTCAATCGAACTCCAAGGTCTTCAAGAATCAACTGCTTATTTTATGTTTCAGATAGCTCCTGGAGTCCTTCTATGATGGAGGTAACTTTACAATGATTGTGGCAACTTAAAACGTCTCACAGAGTTTCATTCTTCTTCATCCAATATTTCATGAATGATCAATTGTAGTTCACTCAAATGAGACATTACCGTTCTTGAATTTACCATTTTGTAGTCCAGTAACCTACCCACGACAAATTTCTTTTGCTCGACATCCTCTGTTTAGTATTTCTTCTCGAGAAATTCCCAGAGAATCTTCGCAGAGATCATGTCTTGGTACACATTGTACAGGGTATTGTCAAGTCCTCCTAAGAGGTAGTTCTTGTACAAGAAGTCGTCTGACGATCATGTCTCTTTTCGCAGTTGCTTGGCTGTTTCCGTTTCTCCCTCCACAGGTGACCGGCGTAATCACACATATATAACGTAAGCGCACGTATCGTTCAAGTAGTATAAATATATCGATCCCACGATGACTTAATACCTAAGCTATTAATTTATGAAGCCAAATTTTACAAGTATCTAATAGATTGGTTGTTTGATTGGATGTTGACTTTAAACTTAAAACAAGTATAAAATGGCGCGAAAGTAGGTATAGGAAAATTCAATATTATAAAACTGTCTAGGGTTTTGAATCCTTCCAACATATTTTAAAGTGAAGTAGTTATCTCATGTTTGTGTAATATACTGGTTTACTAACTTGGAACACGAAATTATGCAAAAGCCTCTGTCGATGGTCAGACGTAAATACCCAGTGTAACCCAATTAAACCATATGTCTATGTCAACCAAGTTACCTGAATTCATTAAGATTAAGTTCCAATTATGGCTACCCCGCCCGACAGGTATATGTCTATCCTGTAAGGAAATCTATTAAAGGGTTATCTATCATCAAGGAAGATCGTGGGCTATTAAGTCTAAGGCTGAAACCTAAAATTCCTTTGTCAAGTTTATTTTAAGTTTACTAGATCAATCTTATTAATGGCCAGTTAACAAGAAGTATTAAGATTAAGACTTAATAAATAAACCTTTATATTACCCAAGACATGAAATAACCCCTTATAAAATGGTGATATTGGAATTCATCACAACCCCAGATAACGGACTTAGTTACGACACATATCTAAGGCTAATAAAAACTTAAATAAAATAAAAGACATAAAGTAAATGCTGGAAATTAAATAAAGTAAATGCTGGAAAGTAAATACTGGAAATTAAAAATGTAAAAGTACAATAAAAGAAAATGATGGGGTTAGAGGATCCACTTTTAATATTTCAAAATTTAAAATCTCCCTTATTCTCAATATTTACCGATTAATTAACCAGACCATAAAGACGGTAATTTCATTTGTCTCAATTAAATCCAACCGACCATATAGGCGGTAACAAGGTTATTACCTAAACCGACCATATATGCAGAAACTACGTCTGAAATGAAAAACCGACCATATAGACGGTAAATAAGGTTGTCACCTAAACCGTCCATATATGCGGTAACTAATTAATCCAAATTTTAATTAAAATAAGGGAGATTAATCTAATTCATTATATTAAAAGTCTCACCTTTTCACCCCAGTAGAATGAGATTACATGCTCATGCTGTAAATGAAAACACACAAAATTTTATTAATTAAATAAAAAGAAAATACAAGAAAACTTAAACAAATATACAAGACACTTTCCTTTAGGTTTTCATGGAGAAATTCCTCCAAAGAAAGCATGAAAATTTTACAAAGTTTAGCTTGGTATTTATAGGAAAATCTAAAGGCTTCCACAAATTTCTCCACCAATTACTCCACCAAACATGGCACCAAATATAGCATCAAACATAGCACCAAACATGACACCAAATCCTCCACCAAACATGCTTGCACTAGATTATTCATCAATTTTGGTTTTGCAAACTTCAGAATTCGAAAATATTTAAAACCTAAAAGTTGTAGAACTTTGTATCTTCTTTAATCTGCAACTTGAATCAGCTCAATCTGATAACGGATGAAAACGTTATGGCCAAAATACAAAACTTTAGCAAAACTGGATTTTAGGACTACACTTTGTGACGCATATGGTAAATTTCTGTTTTCGCCATTTTTTGCTCCGGATTTCATAATTTTAGCTCCGAGTTGATTCCATTAAGTCTCGATACTTTATTTCTCTACAAAACACATAAAAACACATGAAAACGTTCATCAAACCCGAGAAACTAAACAAAATATTAGGTAAAATGGGTGGTAAATATTGATATATTTTCCGCTCATCACACCCCCCAAACCTAACATTTTGCTAGCCCTCGAGCAAAACACAAAATAAAATGCAACAAATAATTACAATTAAACTAAGCCAGTTTCGTAGGGATCACAGTTGCATTTAGCGTATGCAACAAGCCTTTAAACCCCTAAGTGTCCCTAGTGGACGAGTTGTAGTCTCGTGAGGGTTTACAGCAATGATACCCACAAACGTTTGATAAAAGTAAAAAGATAGTAAAACTAGTTCACACACAAATCAAAAAGACAAGAGAAAAGAGAATAAAGAAGTTAGTGACTAAACATGTGAAACTTGTTATCCAAGTCAATAATTATTTTGTTTCTTTCTTTAAATTACCGAATAAGTGAATTCTCCGATTATTTTTATCATTCTCCATATACACAACCAACAAAATATTAATCAACTCATTTGCCCACAATAGTCACAAGTGTAGTTGAAAAGAGAGTAATATTTTTGTCCTAAAGTTATATCAGAATTCACACCATTTTTTAAGCAATGGAATAATTTTTCTGATATTTTTTTCTTGATTTTTGATTTTTGATTTTTATTTATATACATTATCTTCCATCTATGTAGCGAGCTTTGGGTCAGTGACTCCTAAACCAGTTGGCTTTAGGGCACTAGGTGTTAAGACATATATATATATATATATATATATTGGTAACATCTTCAATCCATGTAACGAGCTTTGGGCCAGTGACTCCCAAACCAGTTGGTTTTAGGGCACTAGGGGTTAAACACACCCTTACAGACTTAATAACTCGGATCTCTGATCCTTTTTTTATACAAATTTTATTCTTTTTTTATCCATCGCTTTTTTAGATGCTCCTCCTCTAATTAAACTAGAGCACTGAATATTACAAACTCGTCAATTACTTCTCATGTCCGTATGTTACCATACAAGTTGATCATACATGTCAACTGAGCATATGAAGATCCATTTTAGTCAGTATTATGGAGAATTCACAAATTAAATAATTCAAAAGGAAATAAACAAAAATTAACTTATTCCGAAATAGGTTGAGATACGTCTCAGTAATGGAAATTCCTTACACAACTATCTCTCACCAATTTCACCTGATTAATCAAGTTAAAAACACAAAATATTTTTTTGATTTTTTTGTAAAAATTTCAATTTTTTTTATTTTTTCAAAAAATTTAGACAAAAAATAAAACAATAAAACAAGGTACTAATTAACTATTCCCCTCCCACAAACCTAAATGAGACATTGTCCCCAATGTCTTAAACAGTAGAAGAAGAGTTTAGAAAACCGTACCTGGTTAGCTGAAATTCTACATCTAAATGAAAAGTTAAAGGTTAAGATCCAGATTTATCCGACGCCTCTTACCAAGATCATTATCGGACCAGTTTATTTTGGAAGGGATAGGGTCAATCTGTGGTTCAAAGGCTAATATTTGGTCAATTAGATCGGGGACAGTTCTGGCAGTGAAGAGGAGTTCTTTTACAGGTTTTGACACGAATCCATTTCTCCGGGCATCATCAAGAAATACACAAATAAAATCATAAAATCCATCAACGTTGTACAGTCCAGGGGTTTTCTGGTGTATGTTCAAGTTCGCCCATGATAGTACTGTAAATTTCCTCCATTGTGCCTAAGCCACCTGGGAAAGCAATAAAAGCATCAGCACAGTTAATCATTTCTACCAGTCGTTCAGACATACCTGGAATGATTAGTTCCTCTCTGTTTGATGATCTAATAAGATTTGCCTCTGCCAAGGGTTTTGGGATGATTCCCAAAACTTGACTGCCTCTTTCTTGTACAGCCTTTGAAACGATCCCCATAAGTCCAAGATTGCCACCGCCATATACTAAGTGCGTATTCCTTGCAGTAATGACTCGACCCAATTCATGTATTGCCGTTACATATTCTGGTTTAACACCAACACTAGTACCGTAAAACACACAAATATTTTCAACTCGTCTTCTTGAAGTAGCTTCCATTTTTATCTGGATGTCTTCAAAAGTGCAATGATGAGTTGAATTTATAATACCTGAAAAGGGTGAGTAAAAATAATAGCACTAGTACCTGCCAAATGATATTATTTAGTTAAACAGTAAAATAAATCGTGATAGTAAAAAAATCTGGATCCTATCGGAGAAAATAACAAAAAAAATCACAATTATTAGGAAAAGATAAATAGATATAATATTTACAAGAAAGTAACAGCTTCATTAACGTCTATGCGTCAGAGACAAGCTTCCCATCCAATTTTCTTATAAATTGGCAAACATGGTCTTTTTGAGTCAGATTCCCAAGACTATATTATTGTCTTTCTTTTCGAAATTGTGTATATAACATGTGAATTTCGTGATACACACATCCATTGGGATGCGTCTCAAGAGTTTTAGATATGTCATCCAAAGACTCTTTACTCAAGTCATCCCTAATGAATTTATTTTATCTTTGCGATTATCAGACACCATTCCCAACGAACGATAACGAGTATTGCAATTCCAACATGCATATTTGACGACTTCATTTCATGTATTGTACTTCCTCCCTTACCAGCAAATGTGTGTGACATCAAAACATGCATTCATATGATACAGTAGTGTAGACATAGAAACTGGACGACGCATGCTGTTCTAGGCTCGCGGCACTAGTTGGGAGTACGGAGTAGCCACGGGGGACTAAACCGGAGAATAATGGAGTCGCCACCCGGTGTGAACGGGGAAAATGAGATTTAAGGCCGCATTCACCCCTCGCAAGACCTCAAACCGTTGGGTTCGGAACGGTCCCTTACTTGTGTCACTCGTAATAAAAGGATTTACGTAATAATTTAATCAAATTTAAGTAACATTTATTTCCAAGGATATCATGCTTCTAAATTCACATGTTCAAGATAAAACTTACACCTAAATTTACATACATTTCACATCTAAGAGTGCATGCTTGGAAGTACATCAAAGGAGCGACGAACATACAACTTCATTGACATATTGTATTCATACAAAGTACCATAGATAACATGCTAAACTAATTCATTCATGCTCAAACACAACCAACTAGTCATGCATAAAACTATAACATACTAAACATCCTAATCATGCATAAGAAAATAAATATCATACTAAACAAAATCATGCTCAAACAACCAACTAGTCATGCATAAAACTATAGCATACTAAACATCCTAATCATGCATAAGAAAATAAATATCATACTAAATAATTAAATCATGCTCAAACACAACCAACTAGTCATGCATAAAACTATAGCATACTAAACATCCTAATCATGCATAAGAAAATAAATATCATACTAAACAATTAAATCATACTCAAACACAACCAACTAGTCATGCATACTTAAATATCATAACTAACATGCTTTCTAAATTATTAATTCATGCGAAGAAGATAAGTATTGTATGCCCTCAGGTCTAACCTTTTTGCGTCGTCTTTTGGAAGCACGTTTCACGGCCGTCGGAAGGGTTAGGGTTATGTTCCACAACTTTTCTGGTTCGCTGGTTCCCCTTTTCCTTCGTTGTCCTGCTGATTTGCTCGTTGTTTTCCCTCCGCTTTGCTGCTGTGTTGCTGCTGTCTCTCAGCCACCGTTCTGGTTGTTTTAGCTACTGTTTTGTGCGTTTTTAAGGGAGTTGGGGCTGCCGTTTTGTGCGGTTATTCAAGGACTTTAAAGTGCAGTTTGGGGATTTTAGCCACTATTTTGAGCTGCTGTTTTTGCTGTTTTGGCTGCTGTTTTTGCGGTGATTTTAAAGTGCAGTTTTTTAGTGCAGTGAATGGGAATTTAAGTGCAGTTTTTTTGATGATTTTAGGGACTGTTTTGGATGGTTTTGAAAGGGATTTTTATGCAGTTTTTTTGATGCAGTTTGCGTGCGGTGCAGGGCAATTTAGGGGCTGTTTTGTGAGGGTATTTGGCGTGTTTAGGGGCTGGTTTGCAGGGGTTGAATGGCGTGGACAGTGAGCTGCAGTAAGGGGTGTTTGGCGTGAGCAGTGACGGGATTTAAGGGCTATTTTGTGAGGGTATTTGGCGTGTTCAGGGGCTGGTTTGCAGGGGTCGAATGGCGTGGATAGTGAGCTGCAGTAAGGGGTGTTTGGCGTGAGAGCAGTGACGGGATTTAGGGGCTGTTTTATGAGGGTATTTGGCGTGTTCAGGGGCTGGTTTGCAGGGGTTGAATGGCGTGGACAGTGAGCTGCAGTAAGGGGTGTTTGGCGTGAGCAGTGAGCTGCAGTAAGGGGGCTAGTTGGACGTGTTTGAGGGCTGTTGTATGGGACGGAATGAATTGGCGTGAGAGAGGGATGCAGTGAGGGGTGTTTTGTGTTGTCTATCTTTTCATGTATGTGCTCAATATGTGCTCCCTATATGTTCCATATGTGCTAGGGCATTTTGGTTGGTTGTAGGCTTCTTTTATAGGCAAGGGTGGAGGGTGTTGGTGGCTTACAACATGCTTGATTTAGGGAGATTCTTCTTAGTGGAGAGGTTGGTGGAGGGTTATTTAATAGGAAGTGGAAGGTTGGCTTGTGCTTGCTTTGTCATTTTTGGGAGGCTTTGGGCGTGAATGTGGCTTGCAAAGGGTGATGGGTGTGAGTTAGTGGGTTAGGTGGATTTTGTTGGAGGTGGAAGTGAGTTGTACATGTTTTGTGTGAGTGGAAGTGAGGTGTGCATGTTTTAGGGAATGTTGGTGGCTAGTGATGTGTGGTTGGTGGCAAGTGTTGTGTGAGTGGAATTTATGATTGTTTTATGTGTTGATTTGTGCTCTTGGGTGGCCTTGGGCGTGAGGTGTGTATTAGGGCATGAATTTGGTTCTTTTGGTGGGCTTGGGTATTTGGGCTTGGTGTATGGTTTGGTAAGTGGCTTATGGGTTTTTTGGGCCGAGCATAAGCAGAGATCCAACGAGCAAATCGAAGCTAGACAACCAAGTTAAATCCAACAACAATTCCAATTTCCAACTTTACCCTTCCAACGTCCGTTTCCCGCGACTTTCACGACATGAAAAGGTAGTGCCTCCTTACGAGCCTCGTCATTGGGCATGATATGCAAAAATGCAGTGTCTACAAGTAGTCAGTTCAGTTTGGGGGGAATGCAACTGAAGATCCTAATGCCCACATCAGCAACTTCCTGGAAGTTTGTGGCACTTTCAATTACAACCAAGTAGCTAAAAAAGCAATAAGACTGCGTGTTTTTCCATACTCCTTGAAAGAGAGAGCAAAATCTTGGCTACATTCATTATCAGCAGCTTCCATCACAACTTGGAACACTTTAGCCACCAAATTCCTTGCAAAGTACTTTCCACTAGCCAGAACAACAAAGTTGAGGAATGACATCACATCTTTTGTGCAACAAGATTCAGAATCCATCTACGAAGCTTGGGAAAAATTCAAGGATTTGCTCCAGAAATGTTCTCACCATGAGATTGCAAAGTGGCTACAAGTCCAAACCTTCTACAATGGACTTTCTGGAATAATGAGAACCACAATTGATGCTGCTGCTGGAGGAGCTTTAATGGCAAAAGGAGAAGATCAAGCCTGGGACCTAATTGAAGAAATGGCCAACAACAACTCCTTGTGGCCAACAGAAAGGAGCTTGATCCAATAAATTGCTGGAATTTATGAAATTGGAGCCAACACCGCAGTGAATGCCAAGCTGGATCAGATATGAAAATTCTTGGAAACTCTCGGCATGCAAGGTAATATTGGATCCACAAGTCCACCATATGGAGGAGCACCAGAACCGAACCAACATAAAGAAATGGTGAATTACGTCAACAATTTCAACAGACAGTGGAACAATCCATATTCCAACACCTACAACCCAGGGTGGAGGAATCATCCCAATTTCGCATGGAGTAACAATTCAGGGAAAATGAACAACCCACCACCCGAATTCCAACAGCAAAACAAAGGCCAGGAGCAGACAAATGAACCAGGAATAGCATAAGTGCTGACCCATTTGAAAAAGATAGAAGCAAAACACGACTCTCATGCAGCTAGGTATGATGTTTTGTTTCAATCACATGCAGCATTAATTCAAAGTCAATCTACTTTTATTAAAGCACTGGAGAATCAAATTGGACAACTGGCCAATGCTCAGAGTTATAGACCGCCAGGTAACCTTCCTAGCAACACGGAACCAAATCCAAGGAACATAGGGAAGGAGCAATGTCATGCTATCATGTTAAAAAGCGGTACTGAAATCAATAAAAATATAGGAGTCAAGGCAACTGCTGAGGAAGTTCCAAAAGAAAATAGCGAAGCAGTTCCACAGATGGAGGAAAAAGAAGCAAAGGAAAAAGATCAAATCACTTTACCTCCACCTTTTCCACAACGTCTCCAGAAGAATAAACTAGACAAGCAGTTTTCTCAGTTTCTGGAGATCTTCAAAAAACTGCATATCAACATTCCATTTGCAGAAGCTTTGAAACAAATGCCCAGCTATGTCAAATTCATGAAAGACATTCTTTCACGAAAGAGAAGATTGGTAGATTACGTGACAGTAGCATTAACAAAAGATTGCAGCGCTATCATCCAGAGGAACCTTCCCCCAAAGTTGAAAGATCCTGGCAATTTCACCATTCCTTACATCATAGGAGAGCATAACTTTGGTAGGGCTTTGTGTGATTTAGGTGCGAGTGTTAACTTGATGTCTTTTTCTATTTTCAGGAAATTGCAAATTGGAGAAACAATGCCTACCTCAGTCTCTCTGCAACTTTCTGATCGAACGCTCATATTTCCGAGAGGTGTAGTGGAGGATGTGCTGGTGAAAGTTGACAAATTCATTTTCCTAGCAGATTTTATTATCCTTGATATGGAGGAAGACGAAGATATTCCGATCATCCTCAGGAGAACATTCTTGGCTACAGGTCGAACCATTATTGATGTACAAATATGAGAACTAACCATGAGGGTACAGGACCAAGAAGTAACATTCAATGTTTTCAAAGCCATGAATTTCCCGAATGACGAGAAGGAGGAACGTTTCAGACTTGATGTGATAAATAGTATCGTCCAGACCTGCGATGCAATACAAAGTTCTACTGACAAACTTAAAGCATGTCAATTGTCTGTGGAGCCTGAAGATAAAGCGTACTGCGCACTGAAGAAGCCAAGTCTTGCCCTACAATCAACAGAAGGAAAACAGTTCCACCAGCTCAATGAATTGGAGGAATTTCACATTCAGCCTTTTGATAATGTAAAATTGTACAAAGAAAAGGCCAGGAAAAGACATGATGAGACATTAATGTGCATACAACTGGAACCAGGGCAGAAGGTACTGTTAAATAAATCAAGGGTGAAACTCTTCCCTTGGAAGCCAAAATCAAAGTGGTCAGGTCCATTCCTAATCACCAAGGTTTTACCAGATAGATCCGTTGAGTTACATGATCCTAACTCTAACAAAACATTCAAGGTTAAAAACAGCGTGTCAAGCAATACTGGGGAGAATCAATTGATCGACAAAAGAAAGTGTCACACTTTCATATCCAGCCTAACGTTCGGACAGTCATGTCTAGCTGACGATGTTAAACTTAGCGCTAGCTGGGAGGTAACCCATGTAAATTTGTGTATATATTGTGATCTGGTGTGTTTTATTTTTATGTGTTTAATTTATGTAGGTAAAGTCGGATTTCAGGATGGAAGAAGTTCTCGCAAATCTTCACAAGCAATTTCCTTCTCTCCCTCAAAATTCTTTGATGAAAGTCGACAAAGCTCGCTTAGAATGGATGAGACTACTGATGATCAAGGGTATTCCTACCAACATTCGTTGGATTATTGAAGCACGGGTCCGATGGGCAGGAAGAAGCACATTTGCTAAAAAGAGAAGAACTAAAAGAATGGGTGTTTGCTACAAATGTGCTCGTATGTTTTGTAATACTCGTGAAGATAAGATTAATTTCATTAGGGATGGCTTGAGTACGGAGTCTTTGGATGACATATTTAAAACTCTTGAGACGCATCCCAGTGGATGTGTGTATCACAAAATTCGCATGTTATATACAAAATTCCGAAAAGAAAGACAACAGTATAGTGTCGGGAATCTGACTCAAAAAGACCCTGTTTGCCAATTTATAAGAAATTTGGATGGAAAGCTTATCCCTGATGCATAGACGTTAATCAAGCTGTTACTTTCTTGTAAATATTACATCTCTTTATCTTTTCCTAATAATTGTGATTTGTTTTGTTATTTTCTTTTATTTTCTCAGACAGAATCCATACCTTTTTTACTATCACGATTTATTTTACTGTTTA
>SKCR01030076.1:0-42180 GCA_019454045.1 Zanthoxylum bungeanum
TTTGTCAATTACTCGTATTGCTACAGCTTACCTTTCATTGTGTGTTACTAATCCCTCGCTCTAAAAGATTTATTGCTTGTACCTTCCATTACAAAAAATCTTTTTAGTGTCTCAAAACTAACCTCTGACAATCTTATATCTGTTGAATTTTGTGGACATGTTTGCTTTGTGAAGGGCTTGATTCTGCTACAGGGTATTGCTGAGAAAGGACTATAAAAATTAGTGATCAAATCATCACAATCATCCAAGTCTCATGCTGCTTTTACTTCAATTTTGTCCTCTAAATGTCGTAATCCTTTCTCAATGAATTGGTTGGAACTTTAAGTAGAAGGGGGTAGGGATGACAATCGGGACATCCCGGTCTATTTCAATTATAATTGGGAAGAAAAAATCGTCTCAAATCATGATTAGTTTTTGAATATGGACGATCTGAATACAAGACCGAACGGTTCGATATTCAAGATTTTTTAGACTAAAATTCGTGATTCAAGCTGAAAAATCATCATAAATCCCGGTCCGATTTTATATTCAATATGAAAAATTATCTCAAATTCCAATCAAAAATTTCGAATTCCAATTAAGATTCAAAATTTTTTACCAACTCTCGAAGTCAGTGTTGTGCTCTTTAGTTTTGGTTGTTTGGGTTCTTATGGGTATTGGATGGTGTGTTCAACTTCAACAGAAGCTGCAGCTAATGACAGTTACTATAGAGAAGAAATGATTGAAGTAGACATTTGTGGCAAAGTTTTAGGCTTCTTAATTCTTATCAGTTTAATATCCGATCTCACCTGATGTTAAATTTTATTTGCCTGTTAATCGACTTTATTTTCACTTGCCAACTTTTCAACTAGTAAAGAGGTCCATTGGAAGACCAAAGATCTAAAAGAAAGCATGATCTTGGAAACTAGGGTACACAATTTACATTTTTTTTCCAAGTCTATAAAACCTAAGCATGGCAAAAAAATCCGGGTTCGGGATAAAAAATCTCGGACCGGGCCCGAGCCCGAGAAAAGGCTGATCGGGGCCGGGCCGGCCTTTTCTCGGACCCAAGCTTAAAAAATTCCCGGCCAGACTTGACTCATTGCCACTCCTAATAAAACCAATGATAGTGTTACTCTTAAAACTTTTTTAATAACAATTAAGTACTAGAAAATTGAAATAACCAGATTTTATAGCAATCAAAATATTGACTTTAAAAACCGACTTTACTGTCATTCTGTCAAAAAGTAGAGACCTATATGTTATTATCCCATTCTTACATCTAAAGAAACAATGGGAGATTGATAAATCTGTCAAGTGAAAAAAGAAGAGAGTTCTGATGAGCAAGTTTAAAAAAACTAAACTTATCGAGGTAGCCAAGTCGAAATTTGCCAACTGTCCAAAAAAAGGTCAAAGAAACTTTAATCAGTTTCAACTCAACTGGGTTTCAACTTAACTTAGCTGCAAACTTTTAATTATATAATAATAAACCATTTGTGTAAACCAGACAAAGTTGTCGTTTTTATAAAGACCAACTTTGCAAGAGATACAAAGATGAGCATAATTTGTTCCTTGGTTAAAAATCTGAGTCATGGAGGCTGCTCCAGAGCTGGAACTACAAAACAGAGGTTAGCCACTCACCATATATACTTGAAATTTTATTATACACATAGTCTAGTCTTGCCAATTTTATCTTGGATGTTGTTTGATTCTTAGTAGAGATCTGAAATTTCATATTTTGATTATGTTCTGTGTTTATCGATTTGCCCATATGCTGGCGAAAATAGTCTTTAAGAAGTTTGTCTATTTATTGATGGGGATTTACATTTCATCATTGTAAGTGTGTCTTAAATTTTTAATATCTCTTTTTATTTTTGTGTGAAAACGGTATAAAAAGGAACACCGTTGAAGAATAAATGTAGTAAATTTTAGACGCAAATTGATTGGTAACTGCATTTCTTTGTTATATTATCTGAAGACCTTACAATCTGAACATTTTGTGTGTTATCACCAGTTAATCATAGAGAACAAGACTTGCATAAAGATACCTCTGTGACTGTAACCCGACAATGGCGACTTCCAAAGCCAATATATTACAAATGGTGGCTTCGTATGATTCTGTACATACTATTTGTTCTTGTTGGCCAGTCAGCAGCTACTCTTCTAGGCAGATTATACTATGACAAAGGTGGCAATAGCAAATGGATGGCAACATTTGTTCAATCAGCTGGTTTCCCAATTCTGCTTCCACTTCTTTGCTTCTTCTCATCACCTTCCACCGAATCAGCCAAACCAAAACTTTCCACACTCGTTTCCCTATACGTAGCGTTTGGCCTACTCTTGATTGGCGACAATATGATGTACTCGTATGGACTCTTATACCTTCCTGTCTCTACTTATTCTCTGCTATGTGCAACCCAAATGGCCTTTAATGCACTCTTCGCGTTCTTCCTTAATTCACAGAAGTTCACTCCTTTCATATTCAACTCTATAGTCCTTCTTACAGTTTCAGCCTCCCTTCTCGCTGTCAATGCAGACTCCGAAAACACTTCAGATATAAGCAAAGGAAAGTATGTGATCGGTTTCTTATGCACGCTGGGTGCATCTGCAGTGTACTCCTTGTACCTTTCGCTGCTACAGCTTTGTTTTGAGAAGATCATAAAAAGGGAGACATTCTCTGTTGTGTTGGATATGCAAACATATTCATCATTTGTGGCAACATGTGGGTGTGTGGTGGGACTATTTGCTAGCGGAGAATGGAAAGATTTGTCGAAAGAGATGAATGAATATGAAGAGGGAAGGGTATCCTATCTGATGACTCTGATATGGACGGCAGTGTCATGGCAAATTTCATCGATTGGTTTTTTGGGGTTGGTTTTGGAGGTATCTTCTCTGTTCTCCAATGTGATTAGTACCTTGTGTTTGCCTGTTATTCCCATTCTTGCAGTGATATTTTTCCATGATAAGATGAATGGAGTGAAGGCAATAGCCATGGTATTGGCAATCTGGGGATTTCTTTCATATATATATCAGCATTATCTAGATGACTCTAAATCCAAGACCAAGGCAAACAAAAGCAAGGCAGGTGAGGTTTCTGGTTCTGGGTCTGTCAGCAGAGATTTGTTGACAGTTTGATGTGGAAAATGCTCAATTGAGGAAATGCAAATGAGAATTGGTTGCATAAGATTTTTAGCATCACTGAGGCTTGGGGCCATCTACGGTATAGATATAATGATATAAGGATATTTGATATCTGAAATTTCATGTTTAATGCTATCAAATTTTAAGTTTATTGATAAATGTTTGACCCCAATCTCATACAGGGGTACATTAGCAAAATCCTTGAGGCTTTGAATGTTGCATTCTTATGTATTGCGTTTACTAGTTGGTAATCAGAATGAGTTAGAATCGGAATGGGGTGGGATCGGAATAAGGAATTGGAATCGGAATCGGAATAAGTTGTTTACTTGAGTTGCATGAATCGGAATCAACAGAATTCTCATTGATGTGTTTACTTTATCTTATAAGCGGAATGAATTGTTAAAAGTTACAAAAATACTCTTAACTAAAATTATGTATTTTTCATTAACAAAATAAATAATTAGATATATATATATATATGCTAATTTATTATAATATCGTGCATATGATTTTTATCATAATACACTATTTTTTAAGAATAAATTATTTTTATTATTTTTTATAATTTAATTAAAGATAAATAATTGTTGATCATGTTTTAACCCTCAATATTCAAAGAACCAAACAAAATAATATCTGTAATACAAGGCAAAATTTGTTACAAATATATAGTTGAAGTAATATTATTAATATAATTGGAGAGTTGATCCAAAATGCTTATAGTCAATCCTAAAATATAAAATTAAAATCCACACATAATATATAATAGAATAAGTCATCGTGAGTTCATAATCATAAAATCCACATGATCTTAAAAGTTCGCAAATTGAAAATCAAAACATAGAGCAATACAAATTCAAAGTTCCAATATCATAACTTATATATAGTTATATTCCCCGACGAAGTATTTGAAGGACATATCCCTTTTTGAGTTGATCAGGTATGGTAACGAACACGCATATTAAATCATGTTTCATGGCCAATATATTAATTGCATCATAAATGATCATCATCTGGCCATCAACTTTCATCATTTCTTCATACAATTTAGCTTGTAAACCAGCTACATGCTTATCAGTAGTAGAAAGCACATTAATCAAACCATCTAACTTAGATACCATTGCTGCAACTGACTCAGCCATTGACCTAATAGTTGAGCACATATGATCATAATTTTTGTCTTTGATTTTTTTTGTCTTATTTGTTGAACTACCTGGAGCACTATCAAATTGATGCTGATGTGCATCCAATTGTGAAGTGTATGACATACCATCAACAAAAATTTCCATAAAAGGCTTTGTTGATGGTGGTTTTTCACCTTAATAAAGGTTTAAATACTGAGGATGGACAGAATGAGTGTTGTACTTAGCCAAAAATGGATAATAAAGGCCTAAGGGTCTGAAGAGACAGACAAAGTTTGACAGAAGTACCCTACCTTGTGGTACGGAAGAGTCTCCCAAGGGCAGAGCGTGGTAAGGATGAAGTGAGTTATTATGTCAACCCGACCTAATAAAGTAATGATGAATTTGAGATTATTAGAGAATTTGTTGAACCCTACCCGATGAGGTCTATGCATAGCAACCTGACCTGGTTAAGAAAGCTAGAAGGAGCTCTGACAAGTATCATATTCTTCGGTATACCGACCCGAGGAATGAAGATGAGATCATAGGCCAATCTATATTTAAGTCATATGACGTATGTCCTAAGTGGGGAGATGGGTTTATGGAGGACTAGGTCACATGACGTATGCCCTATTTGGGAGTTTGGGATTCTAGAAGGCTAATGATAATAGAAGTTGATTAACGACTCTTAATGGAAGAAGACTGCCAACTATTCATAGGACGGCACAATGCCGGAGTAGTTGAATCATAGGTTGTCGCATCAACAAAGTGTGTAGCAGTGGTTAAAAGGTTGTAATGATGGGTTTATGCTGAAGGGGTGGTTGAACTCAGTGGCAGTATAGTTGTTTGTTGAGTGGTTGGGGAAAGCAGCATGAGGGCGATGATGGTCTGGTGACGACGACTGAAATCATGCGTGTTAGAGTTTGGTGATTGGCGTGCCAATTTTTGATGTATTTATTGTAAATACGTTGTACTTTTATATTTTATTTTGAATAAAATTTAGTACTTTCATCGATATAATTTTTTTTTTAATGGTAAGGACATAAATAGTCCATAAAATGAGTTGGTGTAATTTAGTTGCAAAAGCGTCGCAACGAACACTGAGAAACATTACAACTTGATTCATTCTTAAAATAGTTCCTAGTCAAGATTTACACACATTGTCGGTTAGTAAACCCGTGAAAGTGGTACATGTCGTATATTGGAATAGTTCTAATGGCTCATCTCAGTAAACCATGAGTCTTAGAGAGACTCATATAGACATGTATGTATTTATTGGATAAATACTGAACGACTCACCTGAAGATTCCTAATATATGGTACATCAACGTCAAAAAAATTCTTCTCGAGTCGAGTAGCATATTAGCTCGTTTAACTTGAGATATCATTATGGATATGTAGGATATCATCCACACTTTGATGGCAGTCACGTCAACGATCTTTTAAGATAAACCTTCGCTTGTTCATTGGGTGTGGACAGATAATTACGATATCTTGTGTATCCAGAGAGGATCTGTCAGTCCCGTGTACGAGATTTAGGTATTCAATCAGTGATTCTTTAAAAATCTTTGGCCGAGGTATACTGTAGAAACGAGTTTCGAGTATTTATTTGGAGAATCACGATTATGTCATGACGTATTAGAATGATTCATAGCGGAGATTTAACGTTATTCTATATCTCCGAAATAATTCGGATAGCCAATGAAAGAGAGATTATATATATGCAATGATCTTGACTTGTATGATTCAACACGATTATCTGTGGTCGTCGTAATTTATGAGTGGATAAATTATGAACACGAAAATGATTTATGTGACAGATAAACTTGAACTTAAAGAGTCTCGCAATATGAAGTGTACTCATTGAGCACTTGGGCAATTTATTATGGATAATTTGGAAGTTCATAATTTACACATGCACGCAAAATTTAATGTGTATTTGTATATGATACATAATTTAATTAAATATACATTTTTTTGCCGATTAGAATTTGCCACTTGTCTTTGTTATGATTAATTAAATTAATTAAAGGTTAATTGATTATCAGTTATAATAAAGAAGACATATTCTTGAAATCTTTTTTCATAACCTTATTTTTTTCTTTTTATGAACGAAAATTCAAATTAAATTAATTGTTAATTAAAATTTGAGTTTATAGATGAAAGAATATTCTTGGAATATTCTTCACCTCTTGGTCAATTGTGATTGGCTAAACCATAAAGTTTTGACACTTGGATTCCTCTAACTTGGAAACAAATAAATTAAATACATTTTAATTAGATTAATATGTGTAATTATTTTGACCAAGTTTTGAACATGAAAATGACCAATTAGCCCTCCCATTTTCGTCCATGGTGGATAAAGAAATGGAAAATGTGTTTTCATTTTTGGTTAGCCATTTTTCAAAGGGTTTGGAGAAAGAAAAAGGCTAGGGTTATTCTTAAAAGAAATAACACCATATGAGAAAGATTTAGAGACTCTGAAGCAAATTCAAGAGCTTAATTTGATTAAGATAATAAAATTACTTCTAGTCTTGAGAAATTATTTTTCATAAGCATGCTAATATGAATTAGATATATATTACATGTTTACAAAATATATTTATGGATAATAACCCTAGCCTTTTCCAAAAAGAAAAAGGCTAGGGTTATTGTTAAAAGAAATAACACCATATGAGAAAGATTTAGAGACTTTGAAGCAAATTCAAGAGCTTAATTTGATTAAGATAATACAATTACTTCTAGTCTTGAGAAATTATTTTTCATAAGCATGCTAATATGAATTAGATATATATTACATGTTTCCAAAATATATTTATGGATAATATATTTGTTTCCAAATACTTGGTGTTGTTGGTTTTATAGTAACCTTATTTTTCTTTTATTAGCATGTGTGGTTTTTATTTTAATTAAAGTAATTTAGATTCAAAAGTTTATATTTCAATTCTAGAGTGTTGTAGCACCCTTATGATGCCTAAAATTGTTCTTGAGATTTCATTTATGGTGACTTTAAAATGGTGTAGATTAATTTGATTAATTTGGTGAGAAATTGGATTTTTTTACGTGAAAATGAATAATTTTTTTTTTGGATTTATGAGTAAAAATGTGATGTTTGGATATGTGTTGGGTGTTAATAAATACCGAAATATGTTTCGAGTCGAAATTTCACGAAAACGGTAAAATTACGCAAAAACAGGCAAACCGCATGAGGGTTATCCAAGCAGTGAATTGTTCACTGTTTGGACAATCCAAGGGCAGACCGGTTACTGCCCAAGTGAATAGGTCAGCCCGGTTCGATAGTCAGTTGACCGGTTACTCATTTTTATAATATTTATTCGGAAATGGTTTTGTAAAATCATTGTCGTGTTTTGCGATTAGTTTATGTTGTTAATTGTTAACGAATATTTTTTTAGGTGAAATACGAGTTAATTAGAGGTATTGGATACCGACTAATTCATTTGGAAAGTTTTAAAATGATTAAAAATCATTTTTGCCTAAAATCGCGCTTCCGCCACCAAAACGCCAACAATGTGTTGGTAGAATATTGGATTTGAAAGCTTATATAAAGGGGTTGAAGTCTCAGATTCAAGGGGTTACCAAATTTGACATCTCACAACTTATAGAAAAGATGAGAGTTGAAGTGTTACTAATAGAGAGAGAAAGCAAGTCAGCACCAGAGTACCTGAAAGATTTGTTCCGGATTTGTTGCAAAATTCGAGGTGCTTATTTTTTGTATTCTTATACTCCCCTCCCTCAATTGTAGTTCGGATCGGTCTTAACCCCGAACAAGTAATAAAATACACCATCTTTCTCTCGTGGACGTAAGTTAGAGTCATTTTCTGCCGAACCACGTAAACTCTTGTCTCTGTGTTTTTCTTATCTGCTTGCTAAATTTACTTTTGGTTCCCTACTAACCAAATAAATTTACTACTGATGGAGGTTTACTCGAGATGTTAATTTCTCATATTACCCTTCGAACGAAAAACAACCATCAACATGCTCATTAATCGAGTCACTCTCTAAATCCACATTAATATTGTCATCTTGGCGTACCTCCTCTTTATCATTATCTGCATTACCAATATTAGCTCTGATAGCTGGATCACGACCATAAATCTCATCCAAAGTATAATAATGAGAAAATGATTTATTAAATAAACTAACCGCATCCTCTGTTTTCTGTTGTCAATAACAAAATCAACATCAAATTAGTTAATAATAATAATAATACCAATATCAAAGTGTAATAATGAGGAAATAGTTTATTAAAAGTTTGATTTAGATGATAATAATCAAATAATAAAAAATTTAATGAATATGAATTTATATTTATCAAGTTTAAATTTGTAGAATTAATAACAGCTACCATAAGGGTCTGTTTGGTTCAACGGAGGGGAGGGGAGTGGAGGGGAGGGGAGGGGAGGGGAAGGATTTTAATTAAATATATGTTTGGTTCAAAGGAGGGGAGGGGAGGGGAGGTGATGAGAGAGTTTTTAATTAAATATATGTTTGGTTAAAGAAGAGATGAGAGAGATTTTAAAACTAATTTACTATTTTATCCTTATAGCATTTTATAAATAAAATTAAAACAATATAGGCTTATATTATCTTTGAATTAAACAAATAATAAAATTAAAATTAAAAGCTCTACATAATACATGTTATTAAAAATAAAATTAAAACAAATATAAGATAAGAGAATAAAAAGAATTGAATGGTGAAGCAAATATAAGAGATATTTGTAATTAAGATAATTTTGATTTTAATGTATACGTAGGGATAATTTAGTCAATGCATTTAATATTTAATTGCTCACTTTCTCTCCCCTCCAAAACCCCCCACTTTTGGAGGGGAGCAAAAATTGGCTTAGGAGGGATTTTGCTCCCTCCCCTCCCTCCAAAACCCCCAAACCAAACAGAGCCTAACTAAAACATAATTTAAATATCATGAAGGCTAAGAAATATTATATTTGTCAAGATTAATTCATCCCTTTAATTCTACACACAAACATTTGTCAAATGATAGAATTAGTAAGCTCCGTTATCACAATACAAGGTTTAGCAAATTAATAAATTCATGATATTACAGTACATGAATTCGGCAAAATCAAACAAGAAAGATTAGTGGCCATTGGGGACAAAAAAGATTAACAAAAATTTAAACTATAATCCTAATTAATAATCAGCTTTTGATGGATTCCATAAATCAAAAACTCCGATATATCAATAATACTAAAAAAAATTGATTATAAATCTAGTTAAGGAGTGATAAGATCTCACTTGCATTGATACCCAAAGACGCCGGCAGTGATGTAGAGAGAGAAGACGAAGATGGCTGGAGAAAGTTGGAGAGCTTTAACAATGGCTATAGCTTGAGAAGATGAAGTTCTAAAAGAAATTAGGGTTTTTACTTGTTCTCAATTGAAAAAAAAAATTGGAATTTGAATTTTTTTGGAAGGGGAAAATATGTCACACTTATAAATGAGATTACCATTTTAAAGGGGTAAGTGGGAATCATAATCCCTTCCCAATCCATTTTTTCACGGGGCTTATTTTTTTATTCACACCCTCATTTTAAGTAAGAGTGTGTTTGGTTGGGGGGTTTTGGAGGGGATGGGAAGGGAGGGGATGGATTATTTTAAAATATGTTGTCAATTTTAGCTCCCTCCAAAAGTGGGGGGTTTTGGAGGAGAGAGAAAGTGAGTAATTAAAATTTTAATTATATTGACTAAATTATCCCTATTTATATATTAAAATCCAAAATTATCATAATTACAAATCTATCTTATATTTGCTTCACCATTCAATTCTTCTTGTTCTCTTCTCTTATATTTGTTTTAATTTTATTTTTAATAACATGTATTATGTAGAGCTTTTAATTTTAATTTCATTCTTTTTTAATTCAAATATAATATAAGCTTATATTGTTTTAATTTTATTTATAAAAGGCTATTATGATAAAATAGTAAATTAGTTTTACAATCTCTCTCATCCCTTCTTGAACCAAACATATAACTAATTAAAAATTATCCCCTCCCCTTTTTGAACCAAACATATATTTAATTAAAATATTTTCCATCTCTTCCTCTCCCATCCCCTCCCCTCCATTAAAATTTCTCCCCTCCCTTCTCATCCCCTTCGTTGAACCAAACAGACCCTAAGTAAATACAAGATTCATTCTCATTATCTATTTCAATTCCAAAATCTAACAAGTAAACACGGCATAAAAAAACTAGACCTCAGGGAACCAAAACCAAGTTTTGTTCTTTTATATACTATTTTGCATAACAATATGAGAATAAAGGGGATGGGGTATATCTATTTTTATATGGATATTTTATATTACATTATATGAGTACATATATTGACATTCTCATATTATATATGTCTCGTTGCGATCCCTAACTATAATCTCAATAATATAAAAAAAGCCACAACTAAATTAAACATTAAAAAATAGATAAAAATATGATATAATTAAATTCAAACTCATTTAAGCACTAGTGCTGTATATCCGAATCACTGAAGAATTAACGTATATATGAATCATACCCTGAGTAGCACCCTTGTAAGAACATGAGACTACACGTTTATCCACACATCTATACTGAGATCTAATGATCCTGATATAAATGATGTGAAATTTTTCCGATATTCCAAAAAAAAATGTATCTGAATCATAAGAGCCGGTAATCATAGATATGAATATTGGTGATTTTATTATATAAATATTGATCATTTTAATCTTTATCATCCCCAATGCAATACAATGAGAGAGGAGTCAATATGGCCTATATTATTTTCAACTAGTATAGTCCATATAATTTAAGTTAATTCGATAATCAATCTTACATTTTAAGAAATTACTCGAAACCCCTATTATATATATATTTTTTTACTATTAAAAACCAATCCAACAAATATAATAATAAGGAAATAGGAATTTGGGTAATTTTTTTAAAAATAAAAAAATAATTAAAGTAATTGATCTAATGCTAGATGATTTCTTAATCGTTTTTCATTTCTTATTCAGGTAATTATTAGAAATGTTCCGACCTAAATTATTTTAAGAAAAATGACGGTTAAACCTTTAATATTTAGGAAAATGAACATAAAATCTCATTATGTTTTAAAAAATACATATAATCACTTATTTCTTAATGAAATTTATTTGTTTTGAAGTTAAAGGATGTTGAAAACAGCTGCAACAAGCTGTAAACACAGCTGTAGAAGGTCCAAAGGTAGAAGAAACAAAACCCACTGAAAGCATGCACAACATGCATGCACCAAAGAACCAAAGCAAGCTGCAAAAATGCGTGACGCGTTTTTCCAAGAAGTGTGCACTGTTGCACACGTCTTTGGCAGTATAAAAAGAGCCTCCATCGATTTGTTAATGTATCCCAAGATCCAGAGAGTAAACACAGAGAATTGAGAGTGTATTTTGAGAGTTTTTTTGTAAAGTTTCGTGTAAGCTTTGTAATTCTTTATTTGTGATATAAAGAAGAGTTTTCTCTCATTTCTCCTATATTAGTATGTGTTTCATCACAACAAATGGTATCAGAGCTAAGGTTCCACGGTGAGACCCCGAAACTCAGAAACAGAGCTTTGGTTCGGAAAGCCGATTCCGACGAAAGTTATCAAAAATCGATTTTGAGCATACATCAGATTTTTCACGACGAGACGAGCACGATGGTATTTTCTGGCGATCGATCGGAGGTCCCAGCTTCCCACACATGCCGTCCAGAGGAGTCTCCACGCACGCCCACTCGCGCCACGCGTTGCATGTGCGTTCCAAGGTTGAAGACGAGACACGTAGGCGCCACGTCAGCGCCCAATCAGCCGCCATGTCAGCAGTAACGCACAGTCAGCAGCTTAGTCAGCAAACCACGTCAGCAGACCAGTCAGCAGCCACGTGTGCATCCAGTCAGCGATAAGGGTGGCAACGGGCCGGGCCGGGCCCGGCTTTGACAAGCCCGGCCAACTAAAAAAAAGCCCGGGCCCGGGCTTTTTTTGGGCCCGAATTTTAAAAAAAAATTAAAAATGTATAAATATAAAATACATTTACACTATATACAAAGACAATTTATAAATAAATCACAAGTTTCATTGATAAATTAACAATTCAAATGCTAAAAACAAATAAAAATGATACAAACATATTAATATATATATATATATATTTAAATTTTGGCCCGGGCCGGGGCCAAAATTGGAAAGCCCGGCCCGGGCCCGAGCCCATGCCGAGCTTTCATTTTAAGGCCTGGCCAGGGCCTTTCCACCCCGGGTCAGGCTTCGGGCTTTTCTGCCACCCCTAGTCACACGTCAGCAACACCTGCCACGTCAGCATAAACTGGTAAATTTCAGATATGTCCCTGTATTTTCTGGAAATTACAATTTAGTCCATAAATTTTTTCGTAATTGCACTTTGGCCCCTGAACTTTCAGGAATTGTACTTTGACCCCTGTAATTCTGAAATTTGCAATTTGGTCCATGTGTCAGATTTTGACAAACGAAGTGTCATTTCCACCATTCTCGACCATTCCGGACGCAACGGTGAGGTCCGTTTTTTGAAATTCTACTTAGAATTTTTATGATGGATGGAGGCAACGGAAAATTGGTTTTGTTAACCAGTACAAACTATTTCACATGGAGAGGAAGGATGAAAAATCTTCTGTATGTGAAGGACTATGATGGATCGGTATTTCTGGAGCAGAAATCAGAAGGAATGTCCGATGAGAAGTGGGCTAATCTTCACCAGAAAACATGCAGTACTATTCGTCAGTGGATCGACGACAGTATCGTGAACCATGTCAGTGAAGAAACAAATGCACCTGTCTTATGGAGAAAGGTGGAGGAGCTTTTCCGAGCAAATACTGGCAACAACAAGCTGTATTACATCAAGAAGATGATGGGTTTAAAATACCAGAAAGGTAGAGCTGTGGCGGACCCTATCAACGATTTCCTCGACACCATGAAAGAACTGTCTGGATTGGGCATAAACTTTGGTGATGAGGTAAATGACTTAATACTCCTTAATACGTTACCAGAATCTTGGGAAATGTTCAGATCTACGGTGATAAATTCAGCCGCAGATGGGAAAGTCACTATGGAGATGGCGAAAACCAAGATCTTCGAGGAAGAAAAGAGGACGAAAATGCAAGAGTCAGCATCAGCCTCAACCTCAGAAGCTCTAGTTACAGAAAAGAACACCAGAAGGGGGATGAGTAAAAGCCGAGGCCCAGGTAAATCAGACAAAAACCAGGGGATATCAAGAACAAGGGAAATAGAATGTTTCCACTGCAAGAAGAAAGACCATATGAAGATGGATTGCTACAAGTTGAAGAACGAGCAGTCCAGGAAAGATGGTGACTCTAATCAAGAAAGAGTTGCTACTACCACCGACAATACCTCCAAACAGTTCTTCATTATATATGAAGAAAATATTATGAATCTTGCCAGTCACGAGACCAGTTGGGTGATATATAGTGGTGCATCCATACACGCCACATCTCGCAGACTTCTTTTCATCTTACACACCAGGAGACTACGGTGATGTAAGGATGAAGAATGATGGCCAGTCTAAAGCCGTCGGTATTGGAGACATCTGCCTTGAAACATACAACGGGACAAGGCTAGTGTTGAAGGGAGTCAAGAACATCCCAGACATCCGGTTAAACCTGATCTCAATAGATAAGCTGGATGATGAAGGTTTCTGCAGCATCTTTAGTGACGGCACCTGGAAGCTCACTAAAGGATCAATGGTGGTGGCACGGGGTAAGAAAGATTCAACTCTGTATTTGATGCATGCTAAGATTTCCAATAGCAGCATAAATACAGTCAACAGTAATGAGGCAGCCGAGCTATGACATAAAAAGCTCGGTCAAATGAGTCAAACAGGGATGGAGATACTACACAGGCGGAATGTTCTTCCCGAATTGAAGAACTCACACTTACGGAAGTGTGAACACTGCATGGCTGGAAAGCAGAACAGAGTATCTTTCCAGAGCTCCCCGCCTCAACGAAAACCGGAGGTACTTAACCTCATACATTCAGATGTATGCGGTCCGATGCAGACGAGAACACTTGGTGGGTCACTGTATTTTGTGACATTCATTGATGATCAATCAAGGAAGGTCTGGGCATACACCTTGAAGAGAAAAGATCAAGTGTTGGAAGTGTTCAACACTTGTATTTTGTGACATTCATTGATGATCAATCAAGGAAGATCCGGGCATACACCTTGAAGAGAAAAGATCAAGTGTTGGGAGTGTTCAAAGAGTTTCACGACCTGGTGGAGAGAGAAACCGGCAAGAAACTCAAATGCATCAGAACAAACAACGGTGGGGAATACAGAGGTCCGTTTGATCAGTACTGCAAGACGCAAGGAATCCGACATCAAAAGACACCTCCGAATATACCTCAGTTGAATGGCCTAGCTGAGAGGATGAAAAAAACCTTGTGCAAAAGGGTCAGAAGCTTGCTGTCACAAGCCAAGCTGCCGAAGACATTCTGGGGGGAGGCACTCAACACAACAATATATGTTTTGAACATGTCCCCAGCAGTCGCACTGAAAGGTAATATTCCTAACCAAGTTTGGACAGGTAAAGAAGTGTCATACGAACACTTACATGTCTCTGGGTGCAAAGCTTTTGTACACATCCCAAAGGACGATAGATCCAAGCTTGATGCAAAGACGCGACAATGTGTATTTATTGGCTATGGTCAGGATGATTTCGGCTACAAACTGTATGATCATGTTGAAAAGAAGATTGTCAGAAGCCGAGATGTTGTCTTCATCGAAGACCAGACCATAAAAGATATCAGAAGGAATTGAAGACAATGCCCCAGCAATACAGAGATGTGAATCTAGAACCTCATACACCGGTGCCAGTACAAGTTGAAGATGAGGTTCCCAGACATGAGGGTACATGTGATGAAGCTCACAGAGATGATGATCATGATCAACCACTAGTACAAGAAGCTACACCAACAGTTCCACAGAGAAGGTCTGACAGAGAAAGGCGACCTTCAACCAAATACTCTGCATATGAGTATGTGCTGCTTACTGACGGGGGAGAACCCGAGAGCTACCAGGAGGTTGTGGAAACAGAAGATAAAGAAAAGTGGGATGAAGCCATGCAAGATGAGATGAAATCTTTGCATGACAATCACACTTTTGAGTTGGTGAAATTGCCAAGAGGCAAAAGGGTTTTGAAGAACAAATGGGTGTACAGAGTGAAGCAACAAGAGCGTTCTTCACAACCCCGGTACAAATCCATACTAGTTGTCAATGGATTCAATTAGAGGAAAGACATTGACTTTGATGAAATCTTCTCTCCAGTTGTGAAGATGTCATCCATCAGAGTGGTACTCAGCTTAGCAGCAAGCCTCGACCTGGAAGTTGAGCAGATGGATGTCAAGACCGCATTTCTTCTCGGAGATCTGGAAGAAGAAATTTACATGGAGCAACCAGAAGGCTTCAGAGTCAGAGGGAAAGAGAACTATGTGTGCAGACTCAGGAAAAGCCTCTACGGTTTGAAACAGGCACTGAGACAGTGGTACGTGAAGTTCGAGTCAGTTATGGGGGAACATGGATACAAGAAGACCACTTCAGACCATTGTGTTTTCGTTCAGAAATTTTCTGACGATGACTTTATCATCTTACTGCTGTACGTAGATGATATGTTGATAGTTGGCCGGAATCAATCGAGGATTGATAATTTGAAGTAGCAACTTAGTAAGTCTTTTAAGATGAAATACTTGAGGCCAGCTAAACAGATTCTTGACATCAGGATCAACCGTGATCGGAAAACCAGAATATTATACTTGTCATAGGAGGAGTACATCGAGAAAGTACTTCAGAGATTCCAGATGGACAAGGCTAAAGCGGTTAGCACTCCTCTTGCTACCCACTTTAGATTGAGTACACAACATAGTCTCTCTACTGAGACAGAGAATGATGAAATGAAATAGGTTCAATACACCTCAGCAGTGGGAAGTCTTATGTTTGTCATGGTGTGCACGAGGCCAGACTTAGCACACACAGTTGGATTGGTCAGCCGGTTTATGTCAAACCAGGACGAGAACACTGGAATGCAATCAAATAGATTATGCGGTATCTACGAGGCACATCCAAAATGAGACTATGTTTTGGAAGCATCGAACCAGTGTTGATGGGCTACACCGATTCAGATATGGCAGGAGATGTGGATTCCCGAAAGTCTACTTCGGGGTATATGATTACTCTCTCAGAGGGAGCTGTGGCATGACAGTCTAGATTGCAGAGATGTGTTGCACTTTCTACAACAGATGCATAATTCATTGCAATGACAGAAGCTTGCAAGGAATTGCTTTGGATGAAGACATTCGTCCAAGAATTGGGTTTCAAGCATGAGAAGTACACTTTGTACTGTGATAGCCAGAGTGCTATCTACCTTAGTAAAAATTCGACTTTTCACTCGAGGTCAAAACATATCGATGTGAGGTATCACTGGATACGGGACGTCCTGAGCTCAAGGCTGTTAGAACTCAGGAAGATTCACACCGACGACAACAGTGCCGATATGTTCACCAAGGTTTTACCGAAGGAGAAGCTTGAAATCTATTGTGTCATAGCCGGGGTGACAAAACTCTCCACATAGTCAGAATGGGGAGATTCAGAGAACTACAATTGGCTTGATCCCGACTCAGGGTACGTAGACAGTCATACATATGCAACAAGGGGTGGATCCTTTTGAGGATCCGGTTTGAATGATTGATGGTCGGCTCAGATTTTGGGGAAATCTTCACCGAGGGGGAGATTTGTTGAAAACAGCTGCAACAAGCTGTAAACACAGCTGCAGAAGGTCCAAATGCAGAAGAAACAAAACCCACCGAAAGCATGCACAACATGCATGCACCAAAGAACCAAAGCAAGCTGCAAAAACGCGTGACACGTTTTGCCAAGACGTGTGCACTGTTGCACACGTCTTTGGCAGTATAAAAAGAGCCTCCATCCATTTGTTAATGTATCCCAAGATCCAGAGAGTAAACACAGAGAGTTTAGAGTGTATTTTGAGAGTTTTTTTGTAAAGTTTCGTGTAAGCTTTGTAATTCTTTATTTGTGATATAAAGAAGAGTTTTCTCTCATTTCTCCTCTATTAGTGTGTGTTTCATCATAACAAATGATTGATAATATAAATTAACATAAGAATAAGAATAACACGCATATTAAATATATGAAATCACCTATATTTTCAATTTTCCATCCAAATTAACAAAATTAAATAACAAATAGGGGTTTGTATATCTTTTCTAAAAATGTTTAATGTATATTTTCCTAAATGTTGGGTCCCACTGTAATTTTCCCATTATTTTATTTTGACCGTTGATTTAATCGAACGGTCCATTTTAAATATACCGGGAATTAGACTGAATGACGATTTCAAAAATATTTAAAACAGATAAAAACAAGAAAATGACAACTGACAAGCGTCAACTCAAATTCAAACCAAAGTGCTGACGTGTCTCATTTATATAACTCTAACCGCCACTAACGCTACCAACAATTCATCCTCCACATTCTTGAGGCCCCCACACCACACTCATTAATTTTTTTTTTTTTGAATTTCAAAAAAAAAAAAAAAAGAAGAAGCGAAAATAGCTTTTCTTCTCATACTCCTCTACTACCTCTGGATCTCTATCACAATCACTAGTCTCATCGTCATCTATTCTCTTGTAATCAATTCAAATTCGAAAGAACCTGGTCCCGTTTTTGAAAAAAGTGAGATTAATATGGCGACTATGGAGAGCTTGATAGGGTTAGTTAACAGAATACAGAGAGCGTGTACGGTACTCGGCGACTACGGCGGCGACTCTGCTTTGCCTACTCTTTGGGAGGCTCTTCCCTCTGTTGCCGTCGTCGGTGGCCAGGTAAGTGTGTGTGTGTTTTTTGAAGCTGCTTTGGTAGAGTTTATTTGCATTATTGCATGTGTTTGTGCCTTTGTAGATTTGTTAGGTTTGATTTTGTGGAGTGTTTTGATATGAATGTAGAGTTCCGGAAAGTCGTCGGTGATGGAGAGCATTGTTGGACGAGATTTTCTTCCGCGAGGATCAGGTTATAGACTCTACATTTTCTTTTCTTTTCTTTTCTTTTCTTTGTCCTGTGTTCTGTTTGGTTGGTGAGAAAACGAAAGAAATGGAAAAAGGTAAATGTTTGACTTTGTTTTTTTATTAATTTAATTTAACAATGATAGCTTTTGGTCAATTTAAGTCAAACTCTTTTCTAATAAGATTGTGCTCAGTTTTGTCCCTAATGTGGGACGGGAAAAATTAAAATGAGAGCTTAAAACTCTTTAAGATAATAGCATCAGAAAATTGAATAAATTAACTCAATTAAGTTCTCTAGATCAAAAGTTACATTATTCGAATTCCTGTTTCATGAACAGAAAAACTGGAACTGAAGGATATCATACTCAAAGAAAATTGTAAAAGATCTCAGAAAAACTTATTTGCATGCAAAAAAAAAAAAAAAAAAAAAGAAAGAAAGAAAAAGAAAAGAAATTGGCTTATAGTTTTGGTTTCTAAAGTATTTTGTGTAATTTTCAGGGATTGTGACAAGGAGGCCTTTGGTGTTGCAGCTGCACAAGACAGAGCCTGGGCTACAGGAGTATGCAGAGTTCCTTCACTTGCCAAAGAAAAAGTTCACTGATTTCTGTAGGTTATTTACATGTCAATGTTATGATATGATTGCATCTGATTAATTTTACTGACATGCTTCTTTTGTTTATTTTTTTTCTCAATGAGCTATTTGATGCATTTGGGCAATAGATATAATGCTGTCTCTGGTGTTAATTCATGATTATTTTCTTTTTTTAATAAGCCGACCTTTTATTCAAGTATTGGGAATTTTATGTGAATCCAAGGTTCGAAAACTCGGTGTGCGGTGTGAGCGGTGCCTCGCGTGAGGCGAGGCGAACAGCCTCGAGGCGGTCGAGGCGACAGCCTCCATCCAAACACAAAAAAAAAAAAAAACTAAAAGCAATAAATATCTACAACTAATACATAAAAAAATCTATCAAATTAAACAAAATGAAATATAATAAAATAAGTTCATGAAATAAAATGACCACTAATCTCTGAATAGGCTATCATTTGTGTTTAATTGCATAAAATGTGGGTATGAAGTGTCATCCTTCAAAAGGTCATCATCATATATAATTTCTATCATAAATAAATTTATTAATAATAAATTATAATTAATAAATATATATAATAGTGAATGATTATTTTTAATAATAATTATTTTGCCATTTTCGGCTAAGCATCGAGGTCGAGCTACTTTGTTAATATGGTTAACAATACTGCCAGGAAAATAAAATTGGAAAATTTATTTTCTGTACCTTTTTAGTCTATAAAGAAGCTCAAGTTGAGACTCTTTGTCCCTACTTTCAGTTTCCTCATATTTATTTTTTATTTTCTTTTAAAAATAATGATTTGACGGCTTTTGGGTTGAGGCGTCCGCCTCAAACCGCCTCAAGCCGCCTCGACTCGAGGCATCATGAGGCGGGCCGCCTCAGGCATTTGAGGCGGTCCTATTGAAAACTCGGTTTGAGGCGACAGCCTCAACGCGCCATAGCTGCGAGGCGGCCGAGGCGGCGCCTCGAGGCGCGCCTCAGATGGAGTTTTTAAACTATGTGTGAATCCTGACCTTAATGGTGCAAATTTATAATTGACGCACATATTTCATGTGTAATAATTGGTGTTGCCTTTCTGTGCATATCTGTGTACTCTTTGTATTCAAACCTTTTATCATATATCTATCACCCTTTTTTTGGAAATTTTTCTATTTGGTGCTTGTTGGTAATGATTATAATACAGCAACCCTGTTTGTGAGCTTGGGTCAATGATGTTTCTTTATTGGCCTTTATAAGTCTTGATGCCCTCAATTTTTCAATTTTTAAAAAAATAGTTGTTAGGTTATAAGCTTTTCTAAAGCTTTATTTATGTTTACTTTGGATCTTGATTTGACAAATTGACAAACATACTCTGTTCATTGAGTTAAAACTGTATTTATCATTCATGTTGGAAATGGTTAAGCCATTTGGTGGAACGTCCAACAGTAGTATTCTTGCCAAATACTACACTAGCCAATTTGAAATACAGAAGGGTGTGTACTACCAGCCAGTTTTTTTCTTATAATTATGACAACTGACAAATGAAATATTTGTTATATGGCTGTCTTAACACGGTAGCTTTTAAACAAAAAACATGGTGTCTACTTAGGAGTGTTTTCAAAATTGCATTGTAAGTTTTGAAATGGTTACATTTCTATGTTTAATTGGTGTCAATTTGTCAAGTTGTTGATTAGAGATGCTCATAAGTCATAACTTCATGCATTGATTTTTAGTAACAGCTTTCTTTTTTCTGTAAAGGTTATAGATTGTGTGAACCTGAAATATACCTCATCGTTTTAGTTGCTTGCTTGCTCAGTTCTATACCATGTATGCGTTGCACACACAATTCACATAAAACTGTATGCATAGAAATTGAGAGAATTTTGGTATGCAGCAACAACTGTGCATCTTGTCTTAATTCTTATACTTTTTGGTTTCTTCATCACATGCGCGCACACACATCCCTCCACACACAAGGTATTGGTTGTATGAATGTATATATGTATCTATAAAACTATATTTTAATTGGCAATTGGTATTGTTTGTCTAACTTTCTAATTTGTTTTGCAGCTATGGTTCGGAAAGAAATTCAAGAAGAAACTGATAGAGTAACTGGGAAATCAAAACAAATTTCTCCCATTCCCATCCATCTTAGTATCTATTCCCCAAATGGTATGGAATTTAAAATATGAGATAGGTTGCGATCATCATGCTGTGTGATCCTAGTCAATTATTGATGGCTGTATCATTTTATGATATGAGATCATTTTACATATATATCTGTTCACAGTTTGTATGATTTGATTGGCCTCTGAATATTCGCAACACTTCATTGGTGCATTTCCACTGCTCGCTTTTGGTGACATAATATTTCTTTACAATATCATATGGTTACTTCTCACACAATTTGTTTTTCAATATCTCTTTTCATTTTAGGTTTTTATATGATCCAATGTCTTTCTATATTCTCAAATTTTTCTAAAACTTGACTATTGGTAGTTGTAATTTTTCATTAGCGTTTTTCTGTTTTCTCATGTATAACTAGTTTTTTTCCATAATGAATGTGGTTTTATCTTTTTTCAGTGGTCAACTTAACCCTCATAGATTTGCCGGGTTTAACAAAGGTTGCTGTAGGTATGTCTTTTTGATTGTTCCTTTATCACCCTTTAAAATTATATACTGTAGTAAAGGATCCTTTTAATGTTTGTCAGTTTTTTAAATTAGTAATGTCTTTAAATGACAGAGGGGCAACCAGAGAGTATCGTCCAGGAGATAGAATCAATGGTCCGTTCATATGTTGAGAAGGTAATGGGAAATATTTTTCCTTTCCATCATAATTTGTAAATCATTTACTACCTGGTGATATTTTTCCTATAATAAATATTTATAGTCAAGAGTTTGCTTTTATACTCTTCTTGTTGCGATAGCAAGAGGTGAATTCCTCTTCATTCATTGAAAATGTGATCCTGCTTGTTTCACCACTTGAGATTTTGTTGCCTGCATACGTGGCTTTCCTGAATGCCAAGGAGATTAGCTTAGGACTTTTTTTTGAAACTTTAACCAAATAAATGGGAAAAAATTTAAAAATATATCATTACACAGTGCCTGATAGCATTGCAGTATGTTAAAGTTTTGAAAGTCCTTTTATGGTTTTGATAAATTTTATTTCTGTTCCCCTTCGAATGGATGAATTTCTGATTCTTCCACTGTAGCCAAACTCCCTCATTTTGGCCATCACTCCAGCCAATCAAGATCTAGCAACATCAGATGCGATCAAGCTCTCCAGAGAAGTTGATCCAACTGGTATAAGTTTCACTCATTGTATCTATTAATTGTTGAATTCGACATTATAATAATTGTAATTTTAAACTACTAGGATGCATTTTCATTACATAAAAATGTATGTGTTTCTGCAGGTGAGAGGACATTTGGTGTGTTGACAAAGCTTGACTTGATGGACAAAGGAACAAATGCTTTGGATGTAAGTTTTCATATGTGTTGAGTACATTTTTGAGCATTGGAATGGGTAATTTGGTATTTTCATTATGCTTTTTAAATCTTTAAAAGGCATTCAATTTGGAAAATGGAAAAAAAGGGGCATGATTTTAGATTTTTGTTCTTTCAATTTTAATTGCACATGTTTTGATACCAAAAAGCTTACATGTTTCATTTATTGTGGTTTAGTATATTGCTGTTTTTGCTGATGTATCTACGGGTGGTTGACAACAACTAGCATGTTTGCCTTGAATCTTTCAGAACAAACATTAATAATGATGTGGTGGTTAAATGCATAATCAAAATATAAAAGCAGCATATATTGACTTGTGATGCTTTATTAGTCTGCTTGAACACCACATTTAAATTAATTTGTGTGTATAATTCAATATGTCTTGTCCTTGAATGTGTCCTCCCAAAAAATTTGTTGTTCTGTGGAATTGTTGATCTTTGCTCAATGACAATTGGATTGTAATGCTCAATTTATGTGGTACCCAAGCGAATTGCTGTTTCCCTTGTGCGTTTAGCCTTTTACAGATCACTTGTATTATTTGTTTGAACAAGTGTGTTCATTCTTTTCCTCATTTATCTTAAAATTCATCCAATTTGGCATCTCACTCTATCTCTCTCCCTTCTTTTGAAGATTCTTGAAGGGCGGTCTTATCCACTTCAACACCCTTGGGTTGGAATTGTGAATCGTTCACAAGCTGATATCAATAAAAATGCGGACATGATTGCTGCTCGACGTAGGGAGCGTGAGTTCTTTGCCACTAGTCCTGATTATGGACATTTAGCCAGCAAAATGGGTTCCGAATATCTTGCAAAGCTTCTCTCGAAGGTTTCTTTTCTTTCTTTTTGCTACTACTAATTGCATTTTAAATGTGAGGGCAGTTATCTTGTTTTCTAATTATTTCTGATTACTTGTTGAAATTGACGTGTCAGCATTTGGAGTCTGTAATTAAAAGCCGCATACCTGGCATCACATCTCTAATTAACAGAAGCATTGATGAACTGGAATCAGAGTTGGACCATCTTGGTAGAGCTGTCGCTGTTGATGCTGGGGTAGGAGCTTTTCTCTGTGTTCATTATTGATGATGTTGAATAATTAATGATTTTCAGATGTTAACTATTATTGTTTACGTTTATATCAGGCCCAGTTATATACTATCTTAGAGTTATGCCGGGCATTTGACAGGATATTCAAGGAGCATTTGGATGGAGGGTATTGCATATCTCATTTCTTCTCATTTTCAGTTTTATAATATAGAAAGTCTCCAGCTGCTATATACATATGTTTGTGTTTTATTTATAATTGCATCATCTAGCAAAAATGGTGCACATATGAGCCTATATTATCTTTGCCTATGAATTACTGCAGTAAATACTAATTTCTGATATACAGAAGTGCTGCAGCCATGCTATATCATTTTTTTGGCCTGACTGAACGACTCAGAAAACTCTCAACCACTGTTGGTTAGGTTTAACGTGATTATATGTCTTACTTTGTATGTTTCTAGTTAGATGTTTTGACCACAGTATGATATTTGGTGTCCTTTTTCCCCCACCCTTGATGATATTAATTGACATGGTAATGATCTATGACATCTGCATTTTGATCATCCTCTTATCCTGTATATTCTGTTACTATATTTCAGACGACCTGGTGGTGATCGGATTTATGGAGTTTTTGACAATCAGCTCCCTGCTGCTTTGAGAAAGCTTCCATTTGACCGCCATCTATCACCGCAAAATGTAAGGAATGTTGTTTCAGAAGCAGATGGGTACCAACCTCATTTAATTGCACCTGAGCAAGGCTATCGGCGGCTCATTGATAGTGCCCTCAACTATTTCAGAGGCCCAGCTGAAGCATCAGTAGATGCTGTAAGTGCTCTAGGTTATGGGAATGCTGCCTTTATTTATGCTTAAGCTCGTGGGATGGAATTTTAATAAATGCTTTCCATCTCACAGTATTAGAAGAACTTTTCTTACAATGTTAGTTATGTTGGTACAAACTTAGGACTATTTATAACTAGATGGAATCAGTCAAACAGATGTAGTGTTCAGAGTGATGGTAATCGGCCATTATATCCACTCTTAATAATGAAATTAATTTAAATTAATGTTTTGAAAAATATTTTCTTGCTAGCTAGTATGAATATATAGATTTTTTTTTTTTTTTTTTTTTTTTTACGGTTTTGAAACTGACAATAAATTTTGTACATTGCATTTTAAAATTCAAACTTGCCATGGAATCTCCCATTACTTGTATTAACTGCTCTGAATTGCAGGTTCACTTCATTTTGAAGGAACTGGTAAGAAGATCAATCGGGGAAACTCAGGTTTGGAATCAGGAAACCTACTAATTTAGTAACACCAGTCTCTATAAGGAGACCACCTAAATTGACAATCTGTAATTGGACAGGAGTTGAAACGCTTTCCAACTCTTCAAGCTGAAATAGCAGCAGCTGCCAATGGAGCATTGGAGAGGTTCCGTGATGACGGTAAGAAGACAACTATGAGATTGGTGGAGATGGAATCCTCATATCTGACTGTGGACTTCTTCCGCAAACTTCCTCAGGAAGTGGAAAGGGGTGGAAACCCTACAGTGTCATCAGCAGATCGATACGCTGAGGGGCACTTCCGCCGGATTGGATCAAATGTTTCCTCCTATGTTGGTATGGTGTCTGAGACACTCAAGAATAGTATTCCTAAAGCCGTGGTTCATTGTCAAGTGAAGGAGGCCAAGCGATCTTTACTGGATCACTTCTATACACAACTTGGCAAAAAAGAGGTACTTAGCAATTGCTTCCATCCCCATCACCTGGACATTTTTCTTTCAGTTAACCACTAAACTAGCACATAGTTAATATTTCCTATTCTTCATTCTGGAAGTCTGATCATTTCTGTTTCTACATAGGGCAAGCAACTAGTGCAATTGCTGGATGAAGATCCTATGTTGATGGAAAGAAGGCAGCAATGTGCGAAGCGGCTTGAGCTATATAAGTCAGCTAGGGATGAAATCGATTCCGTCTCATGGACCCGATGAGTTGAATCATGTATCAAGAAACATGCAAGAAATTCCTTGTAATATAGCTAGATGTTGGATTGAATCGAGCGACTTTGTTTTGGATTTTTCAGTTTGTGAGACTTGCTGATACACTATTAAACTAAAATTCTGTTATATAATATCGTCCACTATGTTTGCTAATTGGAATGAGTCCATATTCAATTAACAAATGATATAGTATCTGCAGAAAAATAATATTCTAAGTTGAGATTTCTACTGTGTTAAGGAAGCTCACACCTCATGCTACCTCACAGTGCTTCACGTGTGCTAGCTGTACCAGATGATTTAACAATGCTGACTCAGCAGCTTTAGCCAGACATTTTCTTGCTCATTAGATGTGTGTGTGTGTGTATAGCAATAATGAGTTGTACGTAAGTGTGATCAGATCTAATCAATTAAAGCAGTTACAATTTTCTCAGAAAACTCTATTGTAATTTTCTTGCTTTCCAAACAACTGTTACGTGCACAGAAAGTTTGTAACTATGGGAGAAAATAGAATAAATGTTGTCTCATGTGGACAATTATTAATCAGAATTTGATTATATGGTGGTACTTAAAAGCTCAACTTACTTTATCTGTATGCTAAGATGTTTCTACTTGAACTTCTTCAGGCATCCTTCTTCTTATCAAGCTCTTCCAATGCTGCCCACAATTTTGGATCATCATAATCCTTTATTAGAAGGGCAGGCTTTGCTTCCATGAGCAAGTGTTCAGGATTTCTGGTGGTTAAACCAATAACAGGCAAACCAGCTGCTACTCCTGCTTTGATTCCCGAAACAGAATCCTGGCCAAACAAAGTCACAGCAAATATACATTACTCAGGGAGAATCCATGAATGTGAAGTAATTTCAGAAACTGACATTGGGAAGAAGGCGGACCTCAAATACAAACGTATGATCCTTTGAGACCTTGAGTATTTCCAGAGCCTTCAAGTAGGGGTCTGGGAATGGTTTGGCGTGCTCACATTCACCACCAATGATAACAGCCTGAAAGAAATCTGAAAGGCCAAGTTTCGAGATCATGAGTTCAGCATTTGGTCTCGGAGCATTTGTAACTGCAGCTCGTTTCAACCCGCGATCTTCAATCCATTTCGTCACTTTATCCAGGCCGTCTATAGGCTTCAATTGCTCTGCGGCCAATCTGTTTTAGCATTAGAAAATATCACATGGTGCCATGGTGGATCTTGAAAAAAAATTCACAGAAACTGTGAGGAAGTGGTTTTGTTCTTACTTCCGAAACATGGCTTCCTTGTCCTCACAAAACTTCAAGCCCCGTGGCAGATCATCAGGGAAAAGAGACTTAGCAATATCATCATTATGCTTACCGGCAATATTTTCAATAAAAAACTCCTCAGTTATTGGAACTCCTCCATTGTACCCAATCTACAAAGCAATTAAGAGTTAGCAAATCCTCCAAGAAAATAGCTCAAGAATTATATGACAGTCTGATCATTTTAAGGAATCTGCATGTATCATATTCACTAGACACTAACTTTTGTTCAACCATAGTTATGTTGTAATGCAGTTTGCGGAAAATAGTAAGAGTACGAATTTAAAGGATACCTTAAAGGCAAGGCAAGAGTTAAACAAGAAATTATAAGATTACCTCTTGAAGCATTTCGCGGAAGGCGTAATGGTGGATAGGATCTGAATCACAGAGAGTTCCATCAACGTCGAACAGTACTGCTTCCAGAGGAGCAAGTTTAGCAAGAGCACATTTGGTGCTGCATAAAATAAAAGTAATAAGATCAATATTGAATTATTCAAATTCAATCACCATGGTAAGAGGCTAAGAGCAAAACAAAAGCAGGACATAATTTTTGCAGCATCAATTACAAAAGAAAATCAAATGATTAGTTTGCATTCAATACCCAATTTCATTTGCTGGAACCCAAATGAAATCTGTGCAAATAGGATCCAAATGAGGCAGAACTATGATTTAAAATAACAAAAATAGGAAACCCAAATCAACTGAGGGACTAATTACCAAAACAAAAATTAACACATACAAATGAAGATCAAATCAGAGCAGAAAACAAATAAAATAAATACCTGTCCAAAGAATTTTCAGCAGTTGAATGCGTCATTGTGGAATTTATCTGCAGAAACTAAGAATTTTTGTATAAATGGGTTCTGTGTTGCGAATCAAAAAGAAGATGGTGGTTTATTATGTATATAAAAATAGAATTGAGAAGAGAGAATCTACGAAAGCATCAAAATAGAACCTGGTGCGATGCGACGCAATGCAATACGTACACCGTTACGCGAGGTTGTGGTGACAAATTTGTGGTTGTTCTTTTTGTTTTAATAATAAAATAAATTCACACTTTTGCACGTGGCCAAAAATTTATTTTTAATGCCTCCCATACTTTCTCATAATTATACTTTTCTCCCCAAAGGTTTCCTTTTTTAAGAATATTATTTTACAGTTACAAATCTAGTAGAGATGACAAAAATTCTTGTACGAGTAAGGAGTCCGGTACTTTAGGGGATGGTTTAGGGTATAATTTTCTATAGTTGTTAGTTGGACGAGTTGGGTTAGGATATTGATATTTATGTTCAAATATAGGTAAAATCTCTATATGAACGGAGACCTCACGGAGGGCCCGGTATATTAAGGGCAGATAAGGGGATAATTTTCGTACTCGTTGATTGAACGGGTTTAGGTATGGATATTGACATCCTCTTACTATACCCAGCTCGTTGTCATTCCTAATTGTTAGGGATGACGGAACAAATATTCACATTATTCGAGTTTGGACTAATAAAATTCGAATGCTAAATTATTAGACATTCACAATATAATCTGTATCCATATTTTTTTTTTTCCAAATAATTATAAATACAACGCATTTTTGTAGTTTACAATGTTATCTGAACATATTTTCCAAATTTTCGATGTACATAAATTCAATCGCGTATATTCGAATTCATATCCATAAAAATAAATCTAGATTTGGATGAAACAAATTCCACATCTGATTTTCCATCCATAGTTTACATTGTTGAATATCCCTAACTTTCTCATAATTAATTAATTATACGTTTTCTTGCAACTAGAATTTGTCAATTCATTCATGCTGTTGTTGAAGTAGTAAATTTTTGTTTGAAATGAGGGTAGTTTCCCATGAACTTTCCAGTATTCCACAGACTGGAAATTTGGCAGCCCGTGTCCTTGTGATCACTCACATTTTCATCATTCATATCATAACAAGTGGGAATGTGATGCCTAAACGATTTTTGTGGGAAAGTACCTAATTGTCCCCCTTACACTCTTGTTCTAATCTCTAGCAAAACTCACTGTGCAATTTATCATTCAGATACTCATACCTGCATATTTTTCAAACTCTCGAGGTCAAGTGGCCCATTGAGATTCAAGAAAATTTTAAAGGCTCATGTTTTTTTTTTTTTAAATTACCCATTTTATCTTTGGCGTAAAAACTATAAGGTCCCGAATTCAAGTTTAGGGGTGTATTTTTTGTAAGAGCATGGGACAACCATGAGTTTTATTTGCTCAACTCATTACAAAAAATAAGGCCTTTAGCGTCGAAAAAAATTGACGCCAAAAGTAAAAAGTTCGACGCCAACAATAAATGGCGTCGAATAATTTCGACGCTAAACTTAGACGCTAAAATGTGGACGGGAACGACAATTAGCGTCGAACTACATAATATCGACGCTAAAACCTGTTACTTTGCGTCCAAATTATTTCGAGGAAAGAGAAGAATTTCCGACGCTATAGTTCATATTTGGCGACGAAAGTTTTCAACGCTAAAAATTATATTTTTTTTAAAAAAATTATTATTTTACATAATTTTGCTCTGAAATATTCAATTTAATATTTTAAAAATATTATTATTTCAAAAAAATTACCGATTAATAGCACAATTAGGAAATATTCTAATAATTTTTTTATTGTTATAATGAAAATTTATTTGAAAAAAAATACATAGTATATTAAAACTATATGTTCTGAATGTTTATACAAATGGAAATAAAATTTATTGCTGCTGTGATGGGGGGCACTCGAGCCCGATGCACCCCGGTCAAGTGAGGCCTCCAACATCTCCTGGAAAGCCCGTATCTGCTGGTCGAACTGCTCCATCTTCTTTTCGTGGTCCACCTTGACCTGTAGTAGCTCCTCATGAGTCTTCTTCAGCTCGTCTTGGGTGGTGGCTAGCTGGTCTCGAAGGCATGAGTCAATGTTCGAAGAAACAGTAGTGCATGCAGATGACGTCAACTTCTTACGAGTGCCAAGGCCGACGTTGTACGCTGTCTGGTTCTTGAAAACCAATTGCGACAAATGCTCATCTGGTATCGGGTCGGACCCTGTCTCCTGAGTTTGATGTTGGAGCTCCACCATTTCGTTCTGTTTAAAAAAATTAAGTTAATAGTAGAATTTGAAAAGAAAAAAATCAATTTCAAATAATAATTATTTTATTTTAAAAACTTAAACTTACATAGCAGCGTTCGGTTTCTTCATTAATCCATTTTTTCTTCTCATTGTAGCGCGTCACTCGGAAAAAATCTGGAAATGATTACACCTCACATGTGCTACTCTGCTAAAAATATAAAATAATTATACTATTATTCGACATTAGTAAAAATAATGAACTGTTAAATTTCAGGTTATGATATATTTACTTTAGAATGTTCGGCACGATGTTGGATAAATGGCTTGGAACCTCCACGGTGGTTAAAACGCAAGTGACTTCGATTCTCCGCATTTGCGTGACATTTATTCAACATTTAACAACACTGTAAGTACCAAAAAAAAAAGAATTATAAATTTCTGTTTATTTTAAAATTTACCTTGTTTTCTCGCTAGACCAAAGCTCACACAAGAATGTCCAGTCTTGCTCCTCTATAAAATCAGGCTTGTGTTGTGGAGCATCCAAAAGTCCATATTCGTCGAATATTGGTTTAAGGACTTTTGTCCTATAATCCTTATAACTTTTCCCCATGTGGTAATCAAGATACTGTTGGACATTAACTTCGGTCAGATCGAAGTCGAACCACTCCTACAGGAATTGAAACCAAGTAAAAATGAGTATAAAATAAAAATTTAAATTAACAAACAATATCGAAAACTTAATACTGTAAGGAAACTCACAAGTAGCGAAGGGAAGAGCTGGTTGATTTTCGTCTCCCACGGTATCTTTCTCCAAGAAACGTAGTTTTGGGGAGCTTCAAACTGAGCTGCAGCACCTATGGCTGTAGTAAACGCTGAATTATGTTGCCCGATTTGTCTTTGTCTATCATATGATATCTCTATCCGGATACAGTTGTGAGCCTTAACGTGCTTAACCAACCCCAAGCCACGGGTGAGTCATCGACCCTTCGCTGTACTCGAGTCACCTATGCTATCAGATATCCCAGCAGAGACATATGTCCTTGCAGATGTAGATGGAGTCGCATTAGCGCGTCTACGATTGCCCGGTGCCATCTGTAAAATAAGAATTCCGACACTATCAATGACATAAAAATAATCATAATGATGCTAATGAAATTTCAATATTTTAATAACCATATAAATTTTTATCATTATGAGAGTTACCTTCTTATACAGAAAAGTAAAAATAAAGACTGAAAAGTAAAGTAAAGAAAGAAGTATTGCGTAAAATAAAAAATTAAATACAGAAAGCTGTAAATAAACAAACAAGATACAATCTTCTTAATATTCTTTAGGAAATCCCCAGAAGAATGTATGAATTTTACAAATGAAATGGCTTGGTATTTATAGGCAAAATTTTACCTTCACCAATTTCTCCACTAATTTCTCCACCAAACATGACACAAAACATGACACTAAATCCTCCACCAAATATGCAAGCATGTTTGGTGGAAGTTTGACAATTTTTATTTTTTATTTTATTTTATTTTATTTTTTGTTTTGAAAATGACTTTAATAATTGCACATAACACACTTTCGGATGTTTTACCAATTTCAGCCATGAAAACTTCCGAATTTGAAATTATTATGAACCTCAAAATTATAGATCTTTGAGTCTTCTTTAATTTGGAACTTGAATCACCTCAATCCGATATCGGAGTAGAAAGTTATGGCCAAAATACGAAAATTACGCAAAGTTGAAATTTCCGAAATTGTACTTCGTTAGAACGCCATTTCAAGTTTCCAACCTCCAAAATCCAAATGTCAATTCCAGTTTTTGCCCTTATTTGTTCCACATTTAGTCATGATTGATTCCATTGAATCCCAAAACTTTATTTATCTGCAAAACACACAAAAACACATCAAAACATTCATAAAACTCGAGAAACCATACAAAATATTAGGTTAAAAGGGCGGTAAATAGTGATATATTTTCCGCTCATTAGGGGTGGCAAAACGAATAAACGAATCGAATTCGTGACGAATACTAAACGAATCGAATCATAATGTACTAAATTCGAATTCGATTCGTTTATTAAACGAATCCTAATATTAGGATTCAGATTTGATTCGTTTAATAAACGAATATTCGTATTCGATTCGTTTAATTTATTTAAGCGAATCGAAATTTATATTCTTTTAATAAACGAATATTCGTATTCGATTCGTTTATTCGTTTAATTTATTTAAGCGAATCGAAATTTATATTCTTTTAATAAACGGATATTCGTATTCGATTCGTTTATTCGTTTAATTAAAATTAAATAAAAAAAATTGTTATAGATTACAAGCTATTCAAATTTCAAATTATAAATCATTACATAATAATTAAAATCCATTGCAACAATCTTGTTAAAAAATATAAAATATCCAGATGATACTGGCGAAAACATCGGAATGTGGGTACTCATGATTCGCCAAATTTAGAAATGGCTACAGCAATGGAAGTTCGTAGTTGAAATCGAAGAACGAGTCCCATACTTTGAGCAATGCCATGAGAACTAGTTGCCACCCAGATGTTCCCTTGCATCAACTGCCATTTATAAATGAATAAAATTTAATCAAGAATTGTAAAAAAAAAAAAAAACAAATAAAAGACTACATTCAGAGCAGTATGCAAAAGCATATCTCGCAAACATGCAAAAGCATATACTGGAGACTTAATTACAACTCTCACCTACACTAGTTTCTTGCAAATGCCGAAGCTCATTTTGTCTTCAATTCCATCATTGGCACCTGATGTTGAGCCCTCTGGTTGCGAACCACTCGTTCAGAAGAAATTCAAATATGATATATACATTTAAATTCTTATCAAATGTATTGAATGTACCTCAAAAGTCAAAATCATAAAGTAAATAATTAAAAATAAATAAATCAAATTATTTTGTAATCAAAACCCATTTCATAAATCATCAAACTTATTAAAATACACAGCAGAGAGAGATGACCATTGAGAAAGTGGAAAAACTTGCCAGCAGCTCACAAACGTCATCATACCAAAAAGTTCTAAACAAAAATCATAGAAAGAAACATGAGTAATGTAAATTCAGAAATCATTTCGGAAAATAACAGTAAACCAAGAATTTTAGATTTAGGTTTGAGAGAGGCGGTTGGTGAGGGAGAACTGTTTGAGAGAGGCGGCTAGTGAGGGGAAATTTTAGATTTAGGTTAAGTAATTTACTTTATATACTTAAAATTTTAGGTTAAATATAAGTAATTACTAAAATATCCTTCGTGTTTAACAAATATAATAAAAAAATATAAGGGTAAATTTGTAATATAATTAAACGAGTATTAAATGAATTCGATTTGGATTCGATTCGTTTATGATTCGTTTAATAAATGAATTCTAAACGAATAAACGAATTGATGAGCTCAAATTCGGATTCGATTCGTTTATTAAACGAATCAAATCGAATAGACCCATTTATTAAACGAATCCATTTTTCCCAACCCATATTCTCTTTAAAGCGAATCGAATCGAACGAATAAACGAATCATGACCCAAATTGCCACCCATACCCTCAAACCTAACATTTTGCTAGTCCTTGAGCAAAACAACAAAATAAAATAAATAACTGAAACTAAATTAAACTAATCCACTTTCGTAGGGATCACGGTTGCATTTAGCGTATACAACAAGCCTTTAAACCCCTAGGTGTCCCTAGTGGACGAGTTGTAGTCTCGTGAGGGCTTGCAGCGACGATACCCACAAACGTCAAATGCACACAAAAGCAAAAAAAATCAAACAAGTTAGTGACTAAACAAGTGAAACTCTTATCCAAATTAATAGTTGTTTTCTTTCTTTCTAAATTACCAAATAAGTAAATTCTCCGATTATTTTTACCATTCTCCATATACACAACCAACAAGGTATTAATCAGCTCATTGTGCCCATAATATTCATAAGTGTAGTTGAAAATAGGGTAATATTTTTGTTCTAAAATTATATCAGAATTCACACCTTTTTAGCAATGAAATTTTTTTTTTGATTTTTTAATTATTATTATTATATTTATAACATCTTCAATTCATGTAGCGAGCTTTGGGCCAGTGACTCCCAAGCCAGTTAGTTTTAGGGCACTCGGTGTTAAAACACCCTTACAGACTTAATTACTCGGATCTCAGATGTTTAATTTTTTTTTATTTACAACATCTTCAATCCATGTAGCGAGCTTTGAGCGAGTGACTCCCAAGCCAGTTGGCTTTAGGGCACTAGGTGTTAAAACACCCCTACGGACAGATGTTTAATTTTTATTTTTTTTATTCAATCGCTTTTTTTAGATCCTTCCTCCAATTAAACTAGAGCACTGAATATTACAAACTTTTCAATTACAACTCATGGTTGTATGTTACCATGCATGTTGATAATATCTGTCAACTGAGCATATGAAGATCCAATTTAGTCAGTATTATGGAGAATTCACAAATTAAATAATTCAAAATGAAATAAACAAAAATTAACTTGTTACGAAATAGGTTGAGATACGTCTCAGTAGTGGAAATTCTTTCTCAGCTATCTCACACCAATTTCACCTGATTAGTCAAATTAAAAACACAAAATATTTTTTATTTTTTTAAAAGTTTTTTATTTTTTTGAATTTTTTGACTAAAAACCAAGCAAAAACAACACAATGAAAAAAAATAAAACAAGATACTAATCAACTATTCATCTCCCTAAACCTAATTGAGACATTGTCCTCAATGTCTAAAAAAATAGAAGAAGAGTTTATAGGATCGTACCTGGTTAGCTGGTATTCTACGTCTAAAAAGAAAATTAAAGGTTAAGATCCAGATTAATCTGACGATTCTTACCACGATCATTATCAGATCAGTTTATCTTGGAAATGATATGGTCAATTTGTGGTTCAAAGGCTAAAAATTGGTCAATTAAATCATGGGCAATTCTGACAGTGAAGATGATATCTTTTACAGGTTTTGACACGAACCCATTTCTCCGGGCATCATCAAGAAACACACAAAGAAAATCATAAAATTCATCAGCATTAAACAGTCCAATCAGTTCTGGTGTATGTTCAAGTTTGCCCAAGATAGCACTGTAAAGATTTCCTCCATTATGCCCAAGCCACCTGACAAAGCAATAAAAGCATCAACACGGTTAATCATTTCCACAAGTCGTTCAGACATATCTGGTATAATACATTCATCTCCGTTTGATGGTCCTATATGATTCGCCTCTGCCAAAGGTTTTGGGATGATTCCCAGAACTTGACTACCTCCTTCCTGTATAGCCCTTGAAGAAACGTACCCCATTAGTCCAAGATTGCCACCGCCATATACTAGGTGCATATTCCTTTCAGCTATGACTCTACCCAATTCATGTGTTGCCTCAACGTACTCTGGTTTAGATCCAACACTAGTACCGCAAAACACACAGATATTTACAACTCGTCTTCTTGAAGTTACTTCCATTTTTTTAATTGTGTATTTATTTTTCAAATCTGGATGGCTTCAAGAGTGTAATAACGAGCTGAATTTATAGAACCTGAAAAATGGTGAGTAATAATAGCACTAGTACCTGCCAAATGATAATTATTAACTAAACAGTAAAGTATATCGTGAAAGTCAAAAAGTCTAGATCCTGTCGGAGAAAATAACAAAACAAATCAAAATTATTAGATAAATACAAAGAGAAAATAATATTTACAAGAAGTAATGACTTGAATGACGTCTATGCGTCAGAGACAAGCTTCTCATCCAATTTTCTTATAAATTGGCAAACAGGGACTTTTAAAGTCAGATTCCCGAGACTTAAATGTTGTCTTTCTTTTCGAAACTGTGTATATAACATGTGAATTGTGTGATGCACATATCCACTGGAATGCATCTCAAGAGTCAATGATATGTCATCCAAAGACTCCTTACTCATGTCATCCCTAATGAATTTAATTTTATCTTCACGGTTATCAGACATCATTCCTAAATAACGACAACGAGTATTACATGTCATGTGTGCACATTTATAGCAAACACCCAGTCTTTTAGCTTTTCTTTTTACCAAAAAAGCATTAATCAACACTTGCCATCATTCACACACACAAATATACCATGTTTCTATAATCAAACACACACAAAAATAATTATAAACACAAAAACATCAACTATATCATCATTCAAAATATAAAAACATTTCTCTTGGCCACAACCACACATACAAATGCATTTCAACTTGTCACCCATTCTCTCGGCCATAATCACACACACACATGCATTTCAGATGTACATACACATTCATAAGCACTAATCAATTTCATTTATTATAATCATTATCATCAAACAACAATAAGAAATCATTACAGCAAAATGAAATTTAAAAAAAAACAAAAACAAAAACATACCAACAACAGAGAGATTTCGAGACATAGAGGAAGAAGAGAGAGCGAAGCTCGAGTGGGAGAGCTGAATGGCAACTAAATTTAGCTTTTGTTGATTGAGTGAGAGGAGACAGCTTGAGAATCGAATTTAGGAAGAGGATAGATCGATGACAGAAGATGAGAGAGCTAAGCAAATTAGAGATTTAAGGGACATTTAGCGTCGAAATATTTTACTTTTAGCGTCGACTATTTTGACGCTAAAATATTGGCGGCTAACAAAAAATTAAGGTAATTTTTTAGAGAAATTTAATTTTTTACATTTAGCGTCGATTTAGAGTTTCAACGCTAAATGTTAGACTTAATAATAATAATAATATGATAATAATAACAATATTAATAATTAAAACAACAACCATTCGACCATGATATAATAATAATTCAAAACAACAACAACAACCATTCATCCATGATGATAATAATAATTCAAAACAACAACAACCATTCATTCATAATGATAATAATTCAAAACAACAACAATCATCCATTATAATAATAAAAATTATCCATCCATCACATCATATACTAACTAGATTAGTCATTATTATCTTTGGTATTTGAGGATTCATGACTGGACTCGAACTCATCTTCAGTTTCGAATTCTTTTTCATTCGTTGCTTCCACACTAACTTGAGAATGAGGAATTATCTCAACATCTATATTTTCTCAAGTTAACATGATATTTTCAGTAATTGTGACATTTGGTAAATGAAATATTTGTTCAGGAATTTCAAAGTTTTCAGAGACTTGTTGTGCTTCATCGAAATTTCAACACTATATTTCTCATGTGTGTCCCAAATGCCCTTATGTTGTAACTTTTCTACCACCATCCATCTATTTCCTAGCTTTGGATCAGATATATATATCACAGACCGTGCTTGGGTATAAAAAATATATGGATCATTCTTGTACCAATAACATTGAACATAAATTGACGTTAGATGATTACTAAATTGAATTCTTCTTTTTCTAGCATTTGTGTCAAACCATTTGCATTCGAATAGCACAGTACGTCGTCTAGGTCTGTATATCAACTCAATGACTGATTGCAACACTCCATAGAAGACAACAATATCTGAGTCGTGTTCTCCTGGAACTACGATTCCATTATTCTAAGTAACATGTGAAACATCACGCTGCTCGGTATGAAATCTAACTTCGTTCACAATGCATCCACTGTATTTGTCAGCCTATTTTTTAGGCTCATATGCCAATGCAATTAACGAATAAGACGAGTCCAGTTGACGATTTTGCATTTGGTTGTTTATCTAACACATGATAATATTTATATGTTAATATAACAAACTTAAATATTTACTGTTAGGATAAAATAAATAGGCAATATTAGGGCTTACAGTTACCTCAAACCATTTAGGAAATTATTTTTTGTGTCTTTCATCAACGTTGTGGTCACTATCACATTGTAGCATGGTAATATGTTGCATATAAAATGAGTTACGTTATTGTATGACAATAAAAATATATTTATGCACCTACAAGACTTACGTTAAGTACGGTTGTACTTCATCGTAATTACTCAATATAAACCAATGCGCACGTTGAGCTTCCTCGAATGTTAGTTATTTGACACCTAATGCTCCAAACGGTATGCAATTTTGACGAAACCCTGTGATATCTTGCTGATTACTTGCATCTCCATCATAGTTTCTTGGCCGACGATTAAAATGAGTTTCAATATTCTGCATGTACATCGAACAAAATGTTATTGCCTCACTTATTAAAACAGCCTCTGCTATGACCCTTCAGGCCGCACCTTATTTTTCACATATTATTTGTAATGTCCCGAAGACCTGCAGATATGACAACAAATTTGCATTATTAATAAATTTAATGCAAAATCAAATTTAAGAATGTAATATTTAAAACTGTATATCACCTCTCAATGGGGTACATCCATATGTAATGGACATGACCTTCATTCCTAGCTTCAGAAGGTAAATGCACGACCAGATATACCATCACATCAAAAAAAAATGGGTGGCAATATTCGCTCCCAACTTGCATAGGATTATCACGATTCCTCGCTCAAGTTCGTCAATAACATATATGGTTAATGTCCTCTGACATAATTGCTTAAAGAAGCCACATAGATCAAGTACGAGTCGTATACATTCGGTGGCAGATAAGATCAAATGCCAACAGGAAGGAGAATCTCAAGAAACACATGACAATTGTGACTCTTTAACCCAGTTATTGTATCATCTCTGACCCAATGTCCAATATTCGATGCATAATCATCAGGAAATTTAACCATTTTCAGCCAATCACAGAATGATTTTCTCTCTGATTGAGTTAGCACGTAACTAGCAGATGGCTTAATAAGATCTCGATGAGTGACCTGTAAATGCAATCACTGCAAATTCTAAGATCTTGTAGGTCCAATCAAGCACTTACAGTGTCTTTCGTCTTACTCGGAATATTGAACAGTGTGCCCACTAAACTCTCGCATATGCTTTTTTCTATATGCATTACATCCTAATTATGTCGCAGACTCAGACTCCCCAAATACTCTAACTCAAAGAAAATATTATTTCATGTCCAATTCAACTATTCCGGTTGACATTTTCGATTTTTATCTATTATTAGGATATTTCTCTGGTGTGTTGTCTCTGAGATGTTGATGTTGGTAAAGTATGTCGAATCCAGATAATGGACTGAGCATACTCTGAGGTTCTTATTGACCGTTGAATAATTTACGTCTCCGCCAAGGATGACTCAACTCAAGAAATCTCATGTGCCATGTGTATCCTATTTTATTCCGTAATCGTTGCGAATGTGTTTGACCCAAACAAATTGGACATGCCATGTATCCCTTAGTGCTCCATCTAGATAATGAACCATAAGCTGGAAAATCATTAATGGTCCATAATAATGCGACATGCATATGAAAATACTGCTCAGAAGCTGCATCATAGATATGCACACCCACATTCCATAATGTTTGTAACTCATCGATCTCATATCTTTACCAGAGGAAAGTGGACCAGAGATAAGCAATGACATAAACATGAACGGATCATTCATACATTTCCATGGAGATAAGTTATATGGAATAACAATAACGGACTACATGCTGTAAGAGTTGTACATATTCCCAAACGGGTTAAAACTATCGGAGGCGAGACCTAAACTGACATTACGAGGGTCCTCAGTGAAACAGGGGTACATGTCATCAAATTCCTTCCACTCGGTTCCATCCACATGATGTCTGAGTATGACCTCCGCACCGATCTTCTTTTCATGATGACACATCATGTTAGTCACTGTGTGTCGTGACATGAACAACCTCTGTAGCCTGGGCATTAATGGGAAATATTGTAATATCTTCTGAGGCATTTTCTTTCCCATACCACAGACTTTGTACCGACTTTCACCATATATCGGAAAATATTCAAGTGATTCATATTCGACATGAAATAATACACTGTCATACTTACAAGCATGAATGGATTCATACCCCATTCCCAGATTACGTAATATTTTCTTTGCCTCGTAATACGATTTAGGCAATTCACTTCCAACCGGTAACATTTGCCCCAGTAAGTCTAGCATCATATCAATACTTTTGTTGGTCATTTTGTTGATCACTTTAATGTGTAATAATTTCACAACGAAATTCAAGATCGACATTCCAGCACCTTCAAATGGATTTTTTTTTTCCTCATCAAGTAGTTCACTAAATAAATTTTGATCATTTTCACCTAACACTGGTATCTCAGCGTTTGCAGGTTGATTGTAACTACTACTCCATTCACCGAAATCAATAAACCATGATTGAGAATTATACCGCTCACCTTGATAAATTCACATACAGTAAGTTGGTGATATTCCGGGCATGTATAAATGATTATGAACTTCATCTAACTGTTTCCTTTTCCTATTCAAACAAATTGTACATGGACATCGAACACGACCTTCTGCATCAATGTGTTGATTTGCCGATTCTATGAACTCATGCACTCCATTACGGTATTCAACACTCAATCTATCCACCAAGCTCATCCAATTTCTATCCATTTCAGCCAAATATCTAAATATAAAAATATAATTATTAGACATCATATTACACTCATCAACATCACCAATTCATTAATTATTTATTTAAGCATACACATATATATTCAGTTAATTAATTAATTAGTTACAAAATAAAATATATTTAGTTAATTAACTAATCTACATATATGCATCATAAACCACTAACACAAAGTATATAATAAACATAATTATAAAAAATGAAAACCATAATTTTTTAGAAAGATTAAAATGAAATACTTAAGTGAGATATATACTTATTCTTTGCAAATATAAAGAAAAATAATAAAGATATATGAAAGAAAATTTACCTTAGGGAAAATTAATTAGAGTTTTATTGAAAATTTGTAGGAGAGTTGTGATGTTGCAAATGAGAGAGTAAGATTACAGAGGATGAGATTGCAAATGATGAGAGAAAGAGCAGAGGGGGAAGAAGGGTTGGTGGTGCTGCATTTTAATATAGTTTTAGCGTTGAAGTCCTCAAATTCGACGTAAATGTCCGATTTTTAGTGTCGAAATTAAATTTCGATGCTACAGGTTAAATGACTGTCGGTGGTATTGTTATAAACCTTTAGCGACGCAAAATAGTCGACATTAAATGTCAAATTTTTATCGTCGAATATGTCATTTCGACACTAAAAGTGGTAATTTTAGCGTCGTAAATTATTTCGACGCCAAAGGTAATGACAATAGTTGAAAACCTTTTACGTCGACATATTTTCGACGCTAAAATTACTACTTTTAGCGTCATTTTTCATATTCGACGTTAAAAGTATATCATTTGGCGTTGAAAAGTATTTTCGACGCTAAAATATTGACGACGCTAAAAGTAGTAATTAGTGTCGAAATTAATTTCGACGCTAAGGTACATTTTCTTGTAGTGACTTAAGCTCGATTCGGATGATTTGGCGATGAGATTTCTAATGTTTCCAAAAAAAATGAAAACTATAACAATGAAAACATAATTTTTGGGTTGTTTTGCTATTATAACCTTATTGTTAATCTAATTATAAACTGTGTTCGTCAAAAGGTAAAAATGTGTTTTATATGTTAAAAAAATCACATCTATCTTTTTGGAATATTAAATGATTAATTAAAGCTCTATGTTGCTTGCCACTCTCCAAGGTCAAGGACGGCCGGGGTCGAATCAGAATTTGAAAAAAAAAATAGAGATGAAAATGATAAAAATGAAAAATATTAGAGACTGAAAGGTCATTCGTAACAAATTTTTATTAGAAATGTCATTTTATAAAAGCTAATAATATTGATATATATATATATATATTTGGATATTATGATGAGAATTTTTGTGGCAAACCACAGATGTAGCAGCATCTCTATTAGCACTCGGTGCCCAATACAAGAAATTAAACTTTTGTGACGAAAATTTAGTGGGGAAATAAATTTCGCCACTAAAAGTTTACCTTTATACTTTTTGTGTTTTCAAGAAGTAATAAACCCACCAGCCCTGAGCAAAAGAAAAAGATCTTTATTTGTTTCTTGAATTCCAAGAGAGAAAGGGAGAGAGATCAAGTAGAAAAATGTTGGCTATTAGGAGTGCTAATTGCAGTGTCCGTACAACCTCTATTTGTTGTGCTTTACTCAGAGAGCTTCGGATGCTGTATGACTCATCTACACATCCGTCACATAGCAAGAAAGCATATGCATCGTCTCTTTCATTGTCTATCTCGTTCAAACACCTCATTTGTAGAGCTTCTAAGTACAAGTTCCCTGACCTAATTCCTAAATTTGTTGATTCTCAATTTTGACAACTCATAAAAAATTACAGAATCACTTTTAAAGAATGCTTATTTTGCTGTAATATAAAGGTTTTTTTATTGGGTTTTTGCTAACTGAATGCTTATACTAACTGAATGTAAGGTT
>SKCR01030077.1:0-45388 GCA_019454045.1 Zanthoxylum bungeanum
ATGACTATTTTGATCTGAGTGTTAATGTGTTGAGACTTTGATTGGATGGAAGAAGAAGAAAATGATTGAAGTTTTGGATAACCAATTTGGTATAATTTGTCCAATTTGAAGAAATGAAAAATTAGGGTTCATGACCAATTCCAAATTTGGGGCTTTTCATAATGTTGTGTATTTGGATGTGTATATGATGCATATAAAGTGTTCATGTTCATTGGATTACATCTTGATGTGTTTTGATGCATGAAATGACAAAGTGCACACTTTGGCACCAAAGTGTGCATTCGGCCAAATGAAGAAAAATGGGGATTTATGTTGCCCTTGGTGTTTTGATCTTTTGAACAAGCTAAGTTCATCTTATGAATGATTTAGAATCATTCAAAATTGATTTGATAATTTCAGACTAAAATGGACAAAGTACCAAGTGTAAGGGCAATTCGGTAAATTCACTTAAATATGATTTATTTGAATTTTATTTCATAATTTGATTATTGGATAATTAAATAAATATGTATTAATTAATCCGTGAAAAAGTTTTGAAATCATAAAATTTGATTTTCCACCGTTTCCGCTGCGTTACCGGATTTAGCCCCTAAAACCCCTACAAAATGGTATCAGAGCGAGTTTGTTCTAGGCCTCCATAAATGATCAGCTTGTTTTATTCAATGTTTAATCATGTTTTCTTGACTTTATACATGCTGTTATAATCTAATTTGATTAGATTTAGGGTGTATGACACTTAATGGAATATCCCCGCTTAATTAGGTTTTATAGTAACTAGTATTTGGAATACTTGTTTCTTGGTCCGTCTTGTCAATACGGTTATAAAATTTTCCGTTACTACATCCGAGACCGTGCCTCTGCTGTGAGGGTGTAGCGATATAGATTTATTATGCCGGATGTATATTATATACTAGATAAATTCAAGCGAAAGCGGAATCCTGAACGTGCCCTAGCTGTCAGGGTTACGCAAGTAACTTGAGTTTATCATTGACGAGTTTAACCTTGGTACGTCTCCTTGTGGGCCTGCCTTAGCAGCGACAACGAGAAACGACCAGGACCGGAAACCCAGGAGTCACTAGTGAGTGATTGACAAATGAGTTGTCTACCTGTGAATATACGTAGGCGAGACCGTGACTCTCTGTGAGTCAAAATATATTCATGGGGTCCACTTCCCTTATGGAATTTGATTTAATTATTGAATTCTCGTTTTTCCGTTGGGGATTACGGTATTACGTAAAATAGTGGGAGGCACTACTAAGTTTAAAAATTCCTTAACTTTGGCAGTGTGTATTATTATGGAAATAGCCGCTTGATTGTTTCCTTAATCTATATTAGATAGAATTAAACTTTTAATTCACTGCACACATATTTTGATATGTTATCTGACTTGACTCTTGGTTGCAGTTATTCTAGAATAGGTTTTAGATACTATTAGACAAGGATATTATTAGATTAGTCTAGACCATCGGGAACTGTTGTTCTGATTTTCTTCTAAAATCAAGATGGTTAATGACTTAGTTTCTAAGTCACAATAGATAATCTAGATAGATATCCCTTTTAGGAATAATACTTTAGAGACAATAGTTTCTTATGCAGTAAGAATTGACTTGAATTAGTTCATGTCTCGAGATTTTGACTGGCATTAAGAAAAGCCTATTAGGTATTTGTTTATCTAGTAATGACGTTTCTAAGCTTTAATTACCTTTAGAGGTAATGTGTCTGACACAATTTGCTAATCAGTTATTTACAATTGTTGTGAATAGTTGAATGTAAATAGTAAAAGCTAAAGAAAGGAGATATGTATAGTTGTGTATAGAAAATATCGATTTGCACAAATACTACAACTATAGGTATTGGATACCAGATCTCTCGTCTAGTTATTTGAAATATTGGTTAACGATTGTTTTGATATTTGATATCGGAACTCGCGACTATTGGATAATCACTTGTTTTTTTATAAACAATTGTTACATATTTTATAATAACAAGTAATGTCATTGACGTAGAGCATTAGAAACATAAAAAAAAATTATTCGGTAAAGTAAATATTTTAGAACGGTGCTTTATGAGTTTAATCACTTAAGCATTGGATGCTTATTCCGTATGGTGAATGATGGTTTGATACTAGATCACACCACATATCCTTATCCATTTAATGAATATTGCATTCAGGAAAGTGATTAAGATCTCGTTTAACCAATGATTGTCATTGGACCACCAGATTTATTTAACTGATACATTGGATGTATTTAGTTTAATGAATAATAATTACTTAAGGTAGTTTTCTATACTTCGTAACTTAGTTGATGAATTGTCATAACTTAGTTATGTGTTTCTGAAGGAACACATATTGAAAGTCTTGAAAGTATCAAGTACTTTCAATCCGTTCTGATGAAACGTAGATTGAACATTTTTGACTTGTTCAAATATATTCAAATAAAGCTTTTAGAGAATTCTATCCCCAAAAATTCATTACATGTCTTTGAACTGTTCAAAGATCTTTGATACGATCAAACGTATGAATTTAAAGCAATTAGTTCTAAGGTTATTTAGTGAATATGATTCATATTCAATATTGTTCTTCCACGATTCCATCTTGATGGAATTGAGTAGTGGGAGCAATCGAATCTTATATGATTTGATTCGTCTGATATTGAATGTTACCGAATTAGTTTCAATACTCTTGGGGTTATACTCCAGTAACACTAATTCATCTCTTTAATTAATGTTCCATTATTTTCTACAGTTGCATATATGATATGTATAGGTAGAAAATTTGAATCTTGAAAAGTTTGAGATTTCAATCTTTCTTTTATATAATAGTTATATAATGGAAATTACTTACACCTCGGAGGTATAAGTAAAAGTTTATCGTTTATTCTGTTTAATAGAATATTGTATTCTATTTAATAGAATATTGTATTCTATTTAATAGAATATCTTTCCTACGATCCTAAGTAATAAATTTTTTTATTACTTGGTGTGTAACATCTGATGTTAATTATTGTAGAAAAAAGACTATACTTAATGAAGTCAAATGTGAGAATGATAAATTATAAATGGAACTACGTAATTAATAAGATAAAACAACCCTTATACATGTTCTATAAAGTCTAATAAGATAACATAATCATTCACGAGTATTTGATACTTAATGGTTCCGTTGTTTTCTTATTGAAGAAAATTATCCTATAACTTATAATGGAAGCGATATTTGATATCGATTATGGAAGTTCACCATTGAACCATAGATCTATGATTGTCTAGCTTACTACATCAAGTTTTGAACTTGATTAAGCTTCATTATGAATTAGTTCATGATATGTGCTAATTGTTTGCGCAGCGAAAACAGTGTGAGCTTGTTAAAGGTTTAACCTTTACAGTATGACAGTGAGAAAAGTTATACTCAGCAATCTATTGTAGATTCTGAGAAAAACTTATCTATAGTCAAACTAATGAACAATTAGAGATATATTGGTTAATGTTGATACTAACTGTACATTTTAGCTAAAGAATGCAAAATGGCGTTTTTTGAATGACTTATTCAGATAAGAGATCAGTTGTGATTTCTTTGTTTGAAGAGTTCATATGGAATGGCCCTAGAGTTTGTGTTCTGTGTGAGATCGCAGTTTTGTGCTAGCTTACATAGCCTATTGTAGACTCGGATAAGTCTTCCAGAAATATTTGTTCTCTATTCTTGATATCGTCAGATTGTCTGATCTTGTCAAAGTATATAGAATACATATGTGATAAAAGGGTTAGTGGAGCGCACAAATTACTTTCTAGTGTTATATATCCTAACAACATTATCATTATTATGGTAATAATGAGATGTTTGTAAGGTAAAAGATTTACCTAAGTCTTCTTTACTCCGTGAAACAGTGGGAGTAGTTCCTTGTTATATTTGATATAAAGTTTTATATAAGATATAAAACTAAAAGACTTGTGAGATACTCCTATTAGTCGTGCATTAGATATGATCTAATAAAGGACATAACAAGGCTATCTGTATGACAGTTAGTATAACTGTTCGACAGTTATTGTATGTCTATACATAATATTCATCTTTCGTAAATGATGATACTTTTTTCGAAAGAATATTGATTAGAATGTCTAATCAATGTTATGTATCATTTGATGATGACATAATGAATACTTTATTATGTGCGATCAAAGATGTCGATTTAAATCGAAATTGTTACGAGTTATTTTGATATCCTATAGACCATAGGATGGATCTTGAAACACGTTCTTTGTGATCTTTGAGATATTAAAGACGAGTTCTAATTCATGGAGAATACAGTCTGCAACCATTAGGGTCATATTAATTTTGAGACTAATATGACATTAGACAGTCTACGTCATAAAGAGTCACAAAAGATGCAGTGGAGTGTCACGAATGATTCTAACTGTTCCAGTGGAATTAGATGCACAACTTAATGAAGTATGGACTTATGAAGTTGTATAGTGACCTTATAAATTAGAAGTTTTATATTGGTGTTGTGCTTGTGGTGGTCCATATAGTATTTTGGATTCGATCCTAAATACCTTGGACAACTTAGTAGATGTAGCATAATACTGATGTAGCATCAGTGTCATATTAATCTATAATTTAGATTCTACAAAAATATAATGATGCTAACTATGGGAAACGATGGAGTTTGTTTGACAAACTCAATATGTCATAGCGAACTGCTTTTTGTTGCCTACCTCTTAAGTACTGGGTGAGCTTTTGAGAGCCATGAGTATATGATACACATTGAGATATGTATATGATACCGTGGATTGGCACTAGAGCAAGTGGGAGAAATTGTTGGGGTTGGTGCTCAGAGCGCCAATCCGGACAATATTTATGTCTGATTCATGAATACGAATATCCCATAATTCAATAATATTACTTATTTATGGTTGCACCTCTTGTTCTTATATACGTATTCGATCTAATTACTATTAGATTGAAACTAAATGTGGTTTAGTGATATGTATATATTAGCAAAGGCCCGATAATATATAATACAAGTACACAGTTACAAAGGGAGTTTGTAATTGACATTGGGAAGTGTCACTGTTATATATATATATTATCAACATAGTTCCTGGTCAAGATTCACTAACACAGGTATGTTAGTCAAATCCGTTAAGACAGTACATGTCGTATATCGAGACTTGGTCCGATGGTTATCCCAGTGAACCATGAGTCTGGGGAGACTCGTATAGAAGTGTAGGTGTTTATAGTGTATAAACACTGAACGGCTCACCGAAGATTCTTAATAGATGGTACTCCCAACGTCAATAAGAATCTTCTCGGGTTGAGTAGCATAGTGGTCCTTCGACTTGAGACACCACTGTGGATGTATGAGACATCTCCTCACACTAGATGGAAGTCACGTCACCGATCTATTTAGATCAGACCTCCGCCTGTTCGTTGGGTGTGGATCGATCCTTAGGATATCCTGTGTTGTCAGATAGGATCCGTCAGTTCTGTGTACAGAGCATAGGTAGTACATATATATTAGCAGTCTGTTAAATCTGTGGCCACAGTATACATCGGAAATAAGTTCCGAGTTTTATTTAAAGATTGTTAATTGATACGTCGACGAGATAATACCTATAGAGATTTGACGTTTACATCTATATCTCGGGGATTATCTAGATACCTGTGACGGAGGGATTATATGTATGCAATGACCTCGACCTGTATGATTCAGCGAGATTATCCGTGATGTCATAATCTACGGGTGGATAGATTATGACACACGAAATTGGATTTCGTGACGGATATACTTGAATCTAGAGAGTCTCAATAATGAAACATACTCGTAGAGCACTAGAGCAACATTTATGAATAATGATGATTATTTATAAATCGTTTAATCGTTAAACGAAAATATACATGCGAACGGGTCGAATCGTCATTTCCTAATTAATGTGTATTTGTATTTAATATATGATATTATTAAATACACATTAATAAATAGTCAAATAAAGGTATTTAACATATATCATTAATATATGTATTTGAGATATTTAAAGTAAATATAATACATATGTTTGATATATTCGTATTTAATTAATTATTTAATTATTTAATTGTTAATGATTAATATAATTAAAATATAAATATATCACCAAATGATAAAGTTAGGAAATGATTATAAATGTAAATGTTTGACTTTACATTAAAGGAAAAGGTTGTCAAATTGATTTTGACTTCTTAAGATATTTGTTCAAAATTGTTTGAAAAATGAAAATATCTTTTTCCTTTATTTCTCACTAAATTCGGCCATGACCTTAAAAATATAAGAGTTATATTTCTGGTTGCCTTTGTTGACTTAATTAAATATCTTTAAAGTTGTTTTAGATATTTAACCAAGTTGATCAATTGAAAATGAAATTAATTGACTTGTATATGCTTTGGTGAAATTCAGCCAAGGCAAAGTAGTAGTTGCAAGTATATATTGTTTTGCATTTCATTTTATTCATAACTAATACACTTAAAAGAAAACTCCATTAATGGAAACCAAGAAAGCTTGTGAGAAAGAAAGAAGAAACCAAAGAAAGCTTGGATTTTAGTAAGTTTTTCCAACTTACTATTAGAAAGAAAAATGTTCCTTAGGATCTAGGCTTTACATATGATGTTCTTAAGTTTTTTCTTTCTTTATTCTTTGTGTTTTTTATGATGGAAGTTTTTGGTGAAAGTGTAGAGCATGTATAATGAAGGAAGCTTATGGCTATTGTAGTAATAAGTGTTCTTTTATGGTTTTGGAAACCTTGTTGCTAATCTAGAGTTGTTGACCCACTCATAGATGACCTAGATTTGATCTTGAGTTGTTTCATTGTGTTGAGACTTTGATTGGATGGAAGAAATATGATTGAAGTATTGGATTTAACCAATTTGGTCTAATTTGTCCAATTTGAAGAAATTGAAAAATTAGGGTTCATGACCAATTCCAAATTTGGGCTTTTCATATATGCTGTGTATTTGGATGTGTATATGATGCATATAAAGTTTCATGTTCATTGGATTACATCTTGATGTGTTTTGATGCATGAAATGACAAAGTGCACACTTTGGCACCAAAGTGGTGCATTCGGCCAAATGAAGAAAAATGGGGATTTATGTTGCCCTTGGTGTTTTGATGTTTTGAACATGCTAAGTTCATCTTAGAAATGATTTAGAATCATTCAAAATTGATTTGATCAATTTCGGACTAAATGGACAAAGTACCAAGTGTAAGGGCAATTCGGTAAATTCACTTAAATATGATTTATTTGAATTTTATTTCATAATTTGATTATTGGATAATTAAATAAATATGTTTATTTCATTAATCCGAGAAAAAGTTTTGAAATCGGAAAATTTGATTTTCCACCGTTTCCGCTGCGTTACCGGATTTAGCCCCTAAAACCCCTACAGGTACATGTGAAAACCCCAAGGAAATCTTAATTGCAAGTGAGGTTACCTCTGATGAACGGAAAGAATTAGAGAGAATATTAATAAAATATGCAAAAGTATTCGCCTGGTCCTATAAAGATATGCCAATAGTGGACTGTTGGTTTATTCTAAGGTCCCAAGATCAAATCAAGACATGAAATAATGCGTGAATACATCAACGGAGGTAGCGGAATACTCACATTGATCGGTTATGTCGATTTGAAGACGAATCAAGGCCAAAAACGTACTGCCTTGCTCACGCCACTGCAACCAGTCCACTGCCCTGCAAAACAGAAATTTAAGTGAAGAAACGGAGCTCCTAGCTACGTCGGATGGATCCCGTCTCATGGTCAAACCTACCTACCACCTTCGCAAGACTCGTAGTGTGCTAGCACTTGCGGTTTTCACCATGAAAACCAACCCTTGCTCCCCTAAAGTCACGCCCAAAACAAGTCAAAAACAGTGAGCAGAATGTGTTTTGGCGTGAGGAGAAGAGAGAGTTTGAGAGAGATTGAATTGTGTGTTAAGTTTAAATTGATTACCAAAAATCAATTTATATTTATGCCATAATATTTATTAAATTAATAATAAAATTATGACACAAAACATGCAATGGCTTAGAGTGTCAAACACTCAATTTCCATGCAATAACATTGAGTGCATTGTACACTATCTACATGCAATGCATTAGAATGACATGTGTCATGTGGGCCCCACACGTTTCCAAATGAAAGTGGGCCCAAGTGCACTCACGCGTTCGGGTTCGATATTTTCCGAAATACCGAGCTTACGTCGCGACGTTAATTCAATCGAATAATTGCGGCTACCGAAATTATTATTTACGTCGCTAACGAATTAATTCTAAATTAACTCGTTTGCCCGAATTAAAATCTAATTTAATTCCGCGTCGAAATCTAATTTCGTCTAATATATCGAATATATTAATACATCGATTAATTCCGAATTAATCATTCTCTCTCTTTAGACGACATTTTATCCCGGATAAAACATCTCCGTTATTAATCCTAGATTAATTTTCTCTCTCTCTTCTTTATAATCCCAGATTATTCAAGAGTGCGAGTTGTGCGTCATCGGTGGATTATCGGGAAGCGACCATGAGATCCCCGGATATCTGGCAGTAAATACGGTCGTCGGAGTATCCGAATCACGTACGTACCAAGTACTACGTTCTACCGATTTACGAGACAAGGTCGACTCCTAGCAAAGCACCAAGTCTTCCCAAGTTCTCCGGACATATTCATCAAAGAATATCTAGATCTGTATCAAGCGTAGTATACTAATGTATTGTGCATATCGGCCCAGTATCGGATAGTCACGTGCTAGGGCTGGGGCTGGATAAGTGTCTGCCCCGTCCGAAACACATATCGGATGTCTGGTAACTAGTCTCTATAATCGGATATTCATGACCTGGTCATAATATCACGATTGGATGCGCATCACTTAAGAGCACTAATACCGTAGCCTGCGTGACATCATCTCCATTATGACTGGAGTGACACTTCCGTCTTGACATCACATCCAATACACTACGATTCTCTGATAAACCCAGAAGAGGTGAACACAGAACCAGTTAAGATCCCCCACCACAAAACCAAGTTTACCGATTGTCGTAAGTATTAGCGATGTAAGTCTCAGGTTAAGACTATACACACCTACCTTGATTTCGGCCTCCCATAGACACCTAGTCATAACACCAATGGGATTCCGAGGGTCTATCCAGAGCGAAGCTGTTTCCCGTACCATCGGTGAAACACGACCTCCTATCGCACTTGCACAAGTATCCAATACTTATATATATGAGAACTATGCCGTTGTGCCCTCACAACGCGCACAAGTGCAATACTAGCCTATTCCGCATTATCGATGTCCAGTCTCCATAATACTACGGCTAGGGATATTTAATGATTAATCCTTCGTGGACTGATACTGTCTCATATCATCTCAATCCAGGAACTAATCATAGGGACCTCTCTTCATTTATATATCTATGGTGATCTAATCACAAATGCGAGAGTGCAATTTCCTTGTTACATAGTTAATTTGCTACAGCAACACAATGATCTGTGCAAATAGTGACGCTATGGGTCATATTATCCAACATGGACATTGTATTTCCCTCACATGATACCAACTTATCCAAACATGAGGCCAGTAAAACAGAAGCTCCGAGGAATGAGGCCAGAATGGGCCGAAAAGGTTAGGGAAGAAGTCAAGAAGCAAATAGATGTGGGGTTCTTAGAGGTGGTGAAGTACCCTAAGTGGTTAGCCAATATTGTGCCGGTACCGAAGAAGGATGGAAAGGTCAGAATGTGCGTGGATTATAGGGAACTCAACAAAGCTTGCCCAAAAGATGATTTTCCCCTACCTCATATAAACGTGTTGGTTGATAGCGCGGCTTTATCTGCTATGTACTTCTTCGCGGATGGATTCTCAGGATATAATCAGGTCCTCATGGCCGAAGAAGACAAGCATAAACCGCCTTCGTCACTGAGTGGGGTACATATGATTACAAAGTGATGCCGTTTGGACTTAAGAATGCGGGAGACACTTATCAATAAATGACCACTACTAATTATTCACAACTTGATGCATAAAGAGATTGAGATACACCCGAACTATGTAAGGTTCGCTCAAATTGGCTGAGGAAAGGTTTTCGTCAGCGGATTTGTTTGATTATCGTTTGACGCGATTTATACGATCATCACATCGCCACGATGTATGATCCGAACGAATCAGATGATATAGAAGTATATATCTGGATCGTCGATGAGACCTTTAATTCCTTAGCTTGTGCTGACGCATAGCTCAGCTGCTAACAGAACTATATCTAATCTAATTAAGATTATTTTTGATCCAAATGGCTTCTATTGCTGCCTCAGCTGCAGCAATAATCCGCATTTGTTTTTATTCGGCAACAGTTATCTTGCTTGGAAGATTTCCAGCTCACTGTCCCCGTTATTCAAACTTATAGAGTACCGCAGTATTTAATTGTTTGGAAACTTGCAGTGGTGACCCCAGTCACTTCAAGTTCTCCTTCTCCATAGTTTAAGACAACATCTTTAGTTCTCTCCGATACTAACAGATGTTCTGAATCTTTAATCCAGTGACTATCACTTGGATTAACTTGATCGTGACTCCAATATGCTCGAAGCGTATGAGACACCCTATCAAGTACATTTTAATGTACAATTTCCCAGAGAGTGTTAACAAACTCCAAATCTATCCCAGTAGATCTTTATTCCTTGAATAAAGGTTGTTACTCCCCAGAATTCGACGGAGAATTTCTATGAAAAAATTTTACGAAAGCCAAGCTTTCAAACAATTCACCAATTGCTTTATGGGAATTTCACTGTTAGTGCATCTCCCACTAACCTCTTATATACACAAGAATTATTTCGTTTTGAGTCAAATCATAAACCATTATGATTATTTCAAAACGTCAGTTCCAAGAACCTTATGCTTGCATTGATCCAAACATGGATCGAATAACCTGCAAACCTTGTTTGTCGGTATATAAAATCTCGTCAGGATGTTGTAAACATCCTCCAAAAGGTTTCCTTTTCAGGAAAGCGATTTTGATTTATAACTGACATATTTCATAAATGAAATATATATTATTTTCAAGCATTTTCAAAATGGATTTACCATGGCAACAGGTAAAAAGGTTGAACCGTTATTAACACAATGTTGATAACGATACCTTTCCGTCAAAAGCCTAGCTTTGTACTTGGTATGTTGCCATCCATGTATGTCTTCCTTGAAGACGTTAAATGTACCATAGGCACAATGCCTTGTGGTACAACAACTAGTATCCAAAATAGTTGTTATACATGGAATCCATTTCGGATTCATGGCACTTTGCCATAACATGGAGTCGATACCTCGTATCACTTCTCTAAACGTAGTCGGATGGTACACCACCATAAGATTGACATCTTTATGAGGTGAGATCAGAAACCCATGCCCTAGGTTATTTTCTGACTCTATCCGATCTACTAGGTTCTTGTGTATTTGAAGATTAATGGTATAGTTTCATCATAGATGAACTATTTGTGTTCCATTAAGGACTTCGTGCCTTGAACAGTATTACTCCGATTTTCATCAGAGTATCACTATCCTCCACTGACCCTGCATATCGGTATTCCTCTCAGGAAAACCGCATGGTGAGCAACAATTACATTGTTCTCATGTGGGATTTATAAGTACTATACTTAAGGTTTCCCTTAGGATAACCTATATTGGCACTTATCCAATTTGGGTCCTTAGTTTGGTATCATCCAAAAGCTATGCCTGGCATACCCAATTATCAGGAATGAGAAACCCCGTTTCTCTCCCCTGTTCATAATCCTATATGATATCTGTCAAACAGATTTATATGGAACCTTATTCTAAATAAGTTTTGCACTGTTAATACATATCCTGTAGAAGGAAATAGTAGCTCAGAGCGACTCGTGATAAACCTTATCATGTCCAACAAAATTCGGTTTTTTTTGGTTCGGACACACGTCTAACGTAAGTAACGTGTCTCGGGAGGAGTCCTCATATGAAAGAATACCGTACTCTTTCATTTACGTATGAAACTTACTGCTTAAGTATTTTCCATTACGGTTTTACCGTGGCGGAATAATACTACAGCCGATGTGTCTGTTTTCTACTTCGTGTCGAAACTCTAAAGTTTCCGATCTGTGTTCTTCAAAAGAAACACATAACCACAACGTGATGTCCACATCCGTTAAGGTCACGAAATATTCATGTTCACATCTAGCCTAGCTAGATATGGGCCCACTTACTTCACCATGAATAGGGCTAACAGATCGGTGGCCCTTTTACTATTACCAAGTAAATAGTATTTTATTTTTTAACCTAAAAAACTAGATTCGTAGACCTTATTTGAATAGTCAAATCAGTCCTAGTACCCACTCTTAAAAAGTGTGGATATACGAGTCTTCTTTAATTGTGTCCTAGACAACAATGCCACAAATAAGTCTCTATTGATCAAATCAATTTGAGCTATTTATTTGTCATTTTATATGTTTGAGATTTTATTTATATTCAAAATATAAATTCTGTTATTTACATCCAATGTATTTATCTCAGTATCATCTTTATATAATGAAACACTTTAGTGTTCTAAAATATAAAGGTTTTATCCGCAATGGATTAAACACTGAATAAAGATAATGTCTCTAGTTAAACTAGTTACATTATAACATTTCCTAATTTAAGTACATACCCAAAGGGTAGTTCCTAAACTTAGGTATCTGCGGTCGAACAGCGACTTTCGTCCCTTTTCCGATTTGCAGAGAATCTCGGCTTGAAGCCAGTATCCAGCTCACAGCGGATTCTGAACGTCAATACATATATTTTATGTACCACACTAGTATTTAAAATCTAATTTTAATACTAGTTGTGAACATACTTTGAACAATTTTTGAAGTTAGAGCCTCGCCCTTTCTTTAATTCCTTCGTGTCTTCCATATCCAAATGGTAGTCACTTTGAGATATGTCAATTATCTTTTCAATATTTCACAAACCTTTGGCCAAGCCTTGGTTTTAGAATATCGAAATGATATGCACCCTTGTGCTACATGCCCAATTGCAAACTTTGACTTTTCTCCACTAGAATAGTCAATTAATTCTCCAAGAATTATTAATTGCAATTTTATACTTTTAAATCTAAAGATAGATTTATTGTAAGTATATTAATTAAGCACTAAAGTCATCATCACATAAATCTTCCAAAGACTTTATGCTCTACTATTGCTAATTATGGGCCTTAGTAATAAATAATGTTTATCAATAAAATTAAACCTATTATAATTCCCAATTGAAAATTAAATCATTTAAAACATTTAATCCAAGGATTATATATTTTAAATTTCAACCTTTTCAATTCTTTACTTGATTTTAATAGTCCAACTATTTAATCAAATTATTAAGGTCTATTTATTATAATGATTACAATAATCCAATTATTTAATCAACTATAATTTTAATATGATTACTATAATCCCATATAAAAATCAACTATCATTTATTCAATTAATTGATTACTATAATCCAATTATAAAATCAACTATATATTGAATGAGTTTGTATATAGTCCAACTATATATATAATTAAAACACATAAAATATTAGTCCAACTAATACTTTTAATAAATAACGAGTAAAATAAAAATGAGCGTGTTTAGCGAGTATTCGAACGAATGTTGCAAATTCAATACTTGCCTCCCACTATTTTTCGTCGAGTCTCTAACCCTCTGTGGAGTACTCGGGAAAACCGTGTTTCCTAGTGGGCTAGGATCCTATTAAATAACACACAACCCTGACTTTGGCCAATAAAAGCTGTATGCTATTTAACTAGGTAGATCTCACAGATCAATTGGATCTCATCCAATTCCTAGATCCGGTTAGTGGACATCCAAGTCCGAAACATATGTATAATGTCAATGTATCCATACATTTTCCTAACCATATCCTCCAAATCATCTAGGCCTTGGCTTGGCCAAAACAAAACCTAATGATTCCAGTTAAGCGGGACCCATTGACGAGGAAAGTTTCGTAATCAATGTCATTGGACAAAAAGTGATCTGACTTTGGCCAATAAAAATCACGATTTGGACAAGATACCGATATGCAACAAAACTCTCATGATTCAAGTACATCCTTGATTGACAAAGGTCTTGACTTTGGTCAAAAACAAACCAATGCCAACTTCGGATCTTTAACAAGAATCATTCAATGGAAGGATATTGCTTAATATAGATAGGGATTTTCGCGTGCAAATTGGCTACCAATTTAATTATCTTTGTTAAGGGGCTCATCATCATACACCCTTAAACATGCATTCTAAATACATAATAAAGCGAGTATGAAATAAAATAATAATGATATGCGGATGGATACTTAACACATTGATCCTAGATCAAATCTCTCCCTTTCTCACTCCAGCTAGCACTTGTACTACTTCTACCCGTTACAACTACACTTCTAAAGAACCTCATATACATAGAGGGGAATAGGTGAGAAGAGAATACAGAGAGAAAGAAGGTGATAAGGCTGGACAAGCAGGTCCAATTTAATAAATCGAATTTATTACAACAATTTCTAAAATTGCCCACCCATCTAATATCCATCCGATATACATTTTCATTCACACAACCACGTATTCACACACATAAGCATGCTATCAATCAATCTAACAAATTAATTAATCTGATAATTAAGTGATCATCCAATGTTCAAACAACGATTTGATTTTGTTCGAGTCAAACTCGTTTTTGCGAATAAGTACTCAAAGTACGAATTCATGAATTAAATTAAACTACATCATTAAATCTAATTTAACATGTATTTAATACTAATTCACTATTCAATTCAAATTAAATATTACACTTTTATTTAATAAACCTTTTACGATTTAATTCCAAATCTAATCGTAACGCGTCTCAAAGACCGATTAACGTCCAACGTCAATTCAATTAAAGTCCAATGGGCTTTTGATTGATTTCTTAAGGCGTAGACTTTTGGTCCGCGGGTCAAACCGATAACCAAAGTCCAATCCGGATTTACCCCATAAGCCCATAAATCAATCTTGGCCCATTAGGCCCAATGGAACTTTAAAGGTTCATTAGTCGCAATTGGGCTTTATGGTTAAGGTTTTTGGGCCCAATTGGATCCAATCCATTTGGCCTAAACCAAACTTGATAAATCAAGCCCAATAGGCCCAATTACAACTTTTAAATTCTAATTTCCAAAATTAGGCCCAAATAATTAAATTCAAAAATCCAATTTTCCCAATTTAATTACCAAAGTGTATTACATGATCAATCAACTAAATCAACATTTCTAAACACCATATTAGTCCAATTAATCATGCTTGATTCATTATCATATGTCCAACACACAAATTGAAAAATCAAACCCATCTACATGCTTAAAGTCTCGGCCAAGGGAGTGATTTCATGTCCAATTCGGTTTCAATCCAATTACTTCCGCTCCCAATCGACATAAATACATATCCCGAATGATTTCCAATATATCCAATTATCAAAATCAAAATTTACCAAGACATTAGGGCATTAGTCACATTCGGCCAACTCAAAGATTTTGGGGTTTTTGTCCAATTCGAAATCCAATCCAATTCGATTCAAATTAACATCAACCTAATCGATTCTAACTCATCAATGAATTAAAAAACAAAAAATCCAAGATCCCAAAATCATCAAACCATTCGGCCAAGGACAAATATTTGGGGAAAATAATTCCAAATCATTTTTCATCAAATTAGTCCAACCAAAATGAAATTAAACATGTTATAAACATACTCACCAAACAAACAATTATTCAAATCATGCTCAAATCACATTTACCCAAATTTAAATCCCTAAATTTCATGCTTGCAAACATTAGCTCTTGATGCCATTGTTGGTTTATTCTAAGGTCCCAAGATCAAATCAAGACATGAAATAATGCGTGAATACATCAACGGAGGTAGCGGAATACTCACATTGATCGGTTTATGTCGATTTGAAGACGAATCAAGGCCAAAAAAACGTACTGCCTTGCTCACGCCACTGCAACCACCGTCCACTGCCTGCAAAACAGAAATTTAAGTGAAGAAACGGAGCTCCCTAGCTACGTCGGATGGATCCCGTCTCATGGTCGAACCGAACCTCACCTACACCTTCGCAAGACTCGTAGTGTGCTAGCACTTGCGTTTTCCCCATGAAAACCCAACCCTTGCTCCCCTAAAGTCACGCCCAAAACAAGTCAAAAACAGTGAGCAGAATGTGTTTTGGCGTGAGGAGAAGAGAGAGTTTGAGAGAGATTGAATTGTGTGTTAATTGAAATTGATTTACCAAAATCAATTTATATTTATGCCATAATATTTATTAAATTATAATAAAATTATGACACAAACATGCAATGGCTTAGAGTGTCCAAACACTCAATTTCCATGCAATAACATTGAGTGCATTGTACACTATCTACATGCAATGCATTAGAATGACATGTGTCATGTGGGCCCCACACGTTTCCAAATGAAAGTGGGCCCACGTGCACTCACGCGTTCGGGTTCGATATTTTCCGAAATACCGAGCTTACGTCGCGACGTTAATTCAATCGAATAATTGCGGCTACCGAAATTATTATTTACGTCGCTAACGAATTAATTCGAATTAACTCGTTTGCCCGAATTAAAATCTAATTTTAATTCCGCGTCGAAATCTAATTTCGTCTAATATATCGAATATATAATACATCATCAATTAATTCCGAATTAATCGTTCTCTCTCTTTAGACGACATTTTATCCCGGATAAAACAATCTCCGTTATTAATCCTAGATTAATTTTCTCTCTCTCTTCTTTATAATCCCAGATTATTCAAGAGTACGAGTTGTGCGTCATCGGTGGATTATCGGGAAGCGACCATGAGATCCCCGGATAATCTGGCAGTAAATACGGTCGGCGGAGTATCCGAATCACGTACGTACCAAGTACTACGTTCTACCCGATTTAACGAGACAAGGTCGACTCCTAGAAAAGCACCAAGTCTTCCCAAGTTCTCCGGACATATTCATCAAAGAATCTAGATCTGTATCAAGCGTAGTATACTATGTATTGTGCATATCGGCCCAGTATCAGATAGTCACGTGCTAGGGCTGGGGCTGGATAAGTGTCTGCCCCGTCCGAAACACATATCGGATGTCCTGGTAACTAGTCTCTATAATCGGATTTCAGGACCTGGTCATAATATCACGATTGGATGCGCATCACTTAAGATCACTAATACCGTATCCTGCGTGACATCATCTCCATTATGACTGGAGTGACACTTCCGTCTTGACATCACATCCAATACACTACGATTCTTTGATAAACCCAGAAGAGGTGAACACAGAACCAGTTAAGATCCCCCACCACAAAAACCAAAAGTTTTAACGATTGTCGTAAGTATTAGCGATGTAAGTCTCAGGTTAAGACTATACACACCTACCTTATTTCGGCCTCCCATAGACCCTAGTCATAATACCAAGGGGATTCCGAAGGGTCTATCCAGAGCGAAGCTGTTTCCCGTACCATCGGTGAAACACGACCTCCTATCGCACTTGCACAAGTATCTAATACTTATATATATGAGAACTATGCCGTTGTGCCCTCACAACGCGCACAAGTGCAATACTAGCCTATTCCTCATTATCGATGTCCAGTCTCGATAATACTACGGCTAGGGATATTTAATGATTAATCCTTCGTGGACTGATACTGTCTCATATCATCTCAATCCAGGAACTAATCATATGGACCTCTCTTCATTTATATATCTATGGTGATCTAATCACAAATGACGAGAGTGCAATTTCCTTGTTACATAGTTAATTTGCTACAGCAACACAATGATCTGTGCAAATAGTGACGCTATGGGTCATATTATCCAACATGGACATGGTATTTCCCATCACATGATACCAACTTATCCAAACATGAGGCCAGTAAAACAGAAGCTCCGAGGAATGAGGCCAGAATGGGCCGAAAAGGTTAGGGAAGAAGTCAAGAAGCAAATAGATGTGGGGTTCTTAGAGGTGGTGAAGTACCCTAAGTGGTTAGCCAATATTGTGCCGGTACCGAAGAAGGATGGAAAGGTCAGAATTGTTGGTTTTGTATAAGGTCCCAAGATCAAACAAGACATGAAATTATGTGTGAACACATCAACGGAGGTAGCGGAATACTCACATTGATCGGTAGAGTCGATTTGGAGACGATTCAAGCCCAAAAACGCACTGCCTTTGTAAGCTCACTGCAGCAGTCCACTGCCCTGCAAAACAGAAAATTGGGTGAAGAAACGGAGCTCCAATCTTCGTCGGATGGATCCCGTCTCATGGGGGAACCTCCCTACCACCTTCGCAAGACTCGTAGTGTGCTAGCACTTGCGGTTTTCACCATGAAAAACCAACTCTGCTCCCCTAAACTCACGCCCAAACTGGTTCAAAACCAGTGAAGAAATGGCCAACATTACCGTGAGAGGAAGAGAGAAATTTTGAGAGAAAAATGTGTTATGTTAATTAAAATGATTTACCAAAAATCATTTATATTTATGCCATAATTTATTAAATTAATAATAAATTTATGACACTCACATGCAATAGCTTAGAGTGTCAAACACTCAATTTCCATGCAATAACATTGAGTGCATTGTACACTATCTACATGCAAAGCATTAGAATGACATGTGTCATGTGGGCCCCACACGTTTCCAAATGAAAGTGGGCCCACGTGCACTCACGCGTTCGGGTTCGATATTTCCGAAATACCGAGCTTACGTCGCGACGTTAATTCAATCGAATTTAAATAAATAATTACGCCTGGCGAAATTATTATTTACGTCGCTAACGAATTAATTCTGAATTAACTCGTTTGCCCGAATTAAAATCTAATTTTAATCCGCGTCGAAATCTAATTTCGTTTAATATATCGAATATATTAATTCATCGATTAATTCCAAATTAATCGTTCTCATCTCTCTTTAGACGACATTTTATCCCGGATAAAATATCTCCGTTATTAATCCTAGATTAATTTTCTCCTCTCTCTTCTATTATAATCCCAGATTATTCAAGAGTGCGAGTTGTGCGTCATCGGTGGATTATCGGGAAGCGACCCATGAGATCCCCGGATAATCTGGCAGTAAATACGGTCGTCGGAGTATCCGAATCACGTACGTACCAAGTACTACGTTCTACCGATTTACGAGACAAGGTTGACTCCTAGCAAAGCACCAAGTCTTCCCAGGTTCTCCGGACATATTCATCAAAGAATATCTAGATCTGTATCAAGCGTAGTATACAATTGTATTGTGCATATTGGCCCAGTATCGGATAATCACGTGCTAGGGCTGGGGCTGGATAAGTGTCTGCCCCGTCCGAACACATATCGGATGTCTGGTAACTAGTCTCTATAATCGGATATTCATGACCTGGTCATAATATCGCGATTGGATGCGCATCACTTTAAGAGCCCTAATACCGTATCCTGCGTGACATCATCTCCATTATGACTGGAGTGACACTTCCATCTCGACATCACATCCAATACACTACGATTCCTGATAAACCCAGAAGAGGTGAACACAGAACCATTAAGATCCCCCACCACCAAAACCAAAGTTTACCGATTGTCGTAAGTATTAGCGATGTAAGTCTCAGGTTAAGACTATACACACCTACCTTGATTTCGGCCTCCCATAGACACCTAGTCCATAATACCAATGGGATTCCGAAGGGTCTATCCAGAGCGAAGCTGTTTCCCGTACCATCGGTGAAACACGACCTCCTATCGCACTTGCACAAGTATCCAATACTTATATATATGAGAACTATGCCGTTGTGCCCTCACAATGCGCACAAGTGCAATACTAGCCTATTCCGCATTATCGATGTCCAGTCTCGATAATACTACGGCTAGGGATATTAATGATTAATCCTTCGTGGACTGATACTGTCTCATATCATCTCAATCCAGGAACTAATCATAGGGACCTCTCTTCATTTATATATCTAAGGTGATCTAATCACAAATGACGAGAGTGCAATTTCCTTGTTACATAGTTAATTTGCTACAACAACACAATGATCTGTGCAAATAGTGACGCTATGGGTCATTTTGTCCAACAAGAATGTGCGTGGATTATAGGGAACTCAACAAAGCTTGCCCAAAAGATGATTTTCCCCTACCTCATATAAACGTGTTGGTTGATAGCGCGGCTTTATCTGCTATGTACTTCTTCGCGGATGGATTCAGGATATAATCAGGTCCTCATGGCCGAAGAAGACAAGCATAAGACCGCCTTCGTCACTGAGTGGGGTACATATGATTACAAAGTGATTCCGTTTGGACTTAAGAATGCGGGAGACACTTATCAATAAATGACCACTATATTATTCCACAACTTGATGCATAAAGAGATTGAGGTATATGTGGATGATATGATGGTTAAGTTAGAGACGAGGGCCGGGCATATAGAAGTGCTGGAGAAATTCCTTCAAAGAGTTGATAAGTACAACCTCCGACTGAACCCAAGAAGTGTGTTTGGGGTAACTTCAGGAAAATTATTAGGACAGACGGTAGGAATGGGAGGAATAGAAGTAAACCTTGAAAAGATCAAGGCAATTACCGAGATGCCCGCACCGAAGATAGAAAAGGAAGTTAGATCTTTTCTCGGGAAAATCCAGTATATCAGTCGATTCATTACCAAGCTGACATTAGTGTGTTAGCCCATCTTCAAGCTATTGAGGAAGGACCAGCTTGTGGAGTGGAATGGGAAATGTCAATAAGCTTTTGACAAAGTCAAAGAATACCTGGTTAAGCCGCCCGTCTTGAAACACCCAAGGCCGAGCAAACCCTTGGTGTTGTATTTGGCCAGAGAATCTGAAACGCTGGGGGCGATGATGGTACAGACAGATGAGCAGGAATGGTCATCACAGAGGTTCGAACAGCTCGTATTACTAGATGAGAAAAGGATAAAGGCCTTATATCACATGCAGTTATACCAAAAAAGGTTGGCTAGGGCGTTCAACAAGAAGGTGTGTCTCACCAAGATCAGAGAAGGTGATTTAGTGTTCAAGCAGTCAAAGCCACTGATAATGGACCCATGGGGAAAGTTCAGGTCCAATTAGGAAGGGCCCTACCTAGTCAAAAAGGTGATGGGGAATGTGGCAGTGAGACTTTCATATTTGGAAGGGAACGAGTTCACCGAGCACATCAACTTGGACAGTCTAAAGCAATACTTTGCATAAAAAAAAAAGAGAAAAGAAAAAGAAAGGCTCTTTGGGTTGAAAATCAGCAAAGGACAGCCCAAATAAAATATAGAGCATGAGTGAGCAAGAAAAATGGTTAATTGTAAAATCTGTGAGGAACAGTTAGCGACAGAGGTACCCTTGCAATGTAGTTTATTTCCTACATATGTAATAAGAAGTAATGCAAACGCCTTTATTGAAACAAGTGTTCAAGATGTTCATAGATTGCATAAATCCCAACTAACCGGGCAAGATTAGAGTCAAGTAATTATAAATCATGTCTTTTGTTTCTTAGATGTTGGACCAAGGTCAAGAGATCTAGGAGAAAAACTACGAGAATGGAGAGGAGTAGAGCAACCTCAGGAATGAGGAAGAAGAACTCCAGGAATGGAAAAAAGTAGAACAACCTGGGGAATGAGGATGAGTGAAGAGCCTCGAGAATGGGGACAGATCTGAAAAAAAACGAAAAAAATATTTAGCTCGCTCAGTTGAAAACCTAAAATGGCGACTCAGGCCAGATATAGTAATCCGCTTAGTTGAAAATCCGAAAGGAAAGCTTAGGCAAAAGATATAAAAGACCTGTAACTCAATGGACGAAGCACAAGGCAGTACCTTTTCCGCATCCTCAGGACATCAAAGGAAATCTTCGGGAATTGGAAGACATGATTTTCAGTATCCCATAAGGATGAATCCGCTTTCAAGAAGGCGTAATCTACTTTGACCAGATACTAGTAGCGAAGAGCAGAAAGCTGAGCCAGGTCCGGGGATGACCAATCTACCACCCCACGAACAAGGGACACCATGGGATCTTGAGCCATGAGACCAAAGAGAACTAAACAATCACTGAAGTAGAATTGATAGGAGGAAATTGTAAGCAGGCTAATGGGGCGACCAAAGACTTTTATAGGCAAAAGGCACCAAAGAGCTCAAAGAAGGCCTAACCAAGGATAACATAAAGCTGATAGGACAAAGAAAACCCATCAGAATAGGGAATGCATCCATGTATACATGTCGCATACACACAATTTTTATTTTCTATTCGCAGGCTTTGATGAAAAAGAAAAAAAATGGCAAGGTTGAAGAACTCCGGGAATTGAGAACAACCTCAGGAATGAGGACGAGCAAAGAGCCTCGAGAATGAGGACGGATCATGGGTCGACGTTCCTCACCACCATCAGTTCGACAGTTTAGGAATGAATCCTAGGGTCGAGGCCCACGTCATGAATTTAGGAATGAATCTTAGGGGTCGAAGCACCTCTTCATCATGGAAACAACTCCCCATCAGATCGAAGAGTCACGCAGGTGGACCGAAATGCCATCACCCGTCAGGTCGAGAATGAATCCCAAAGATCGAAGCATCTCAAACTAGGAACAGTTCGGGAAGAAATCTAAGAGATCGAAACATCTCACACCCAATATAGTTCGGGAACAAATCCCAAAGGTCGAAGCACCTTACCATCAACTCAGCAAATTACGGGAATGAAGCCCGGAGATCGAAGCATCTCACACCCGGCATGGTTCGGGAAAGAAGCCCAGAGGTCGAAGCACCTCGCCATCAACTCAACTCAGTTCGGGAATGAAGCCCAGAGATCGAAGCATCTAACACCCAGTGTGGTTCTGGAATGAAGCAAATGGGTCGAAGCACCTCGCCATTAACTCAACTCTGTTTAGGAATGAAGCCCAAAGATCGAAGCATCTCATACCCAGCATAGTTCGGGAATGAAGCCCAAGGGTCGAAGCACCTCGCCATCAAATCAACTCAGTTCGGGAATGAAGCCTAGAGATCGAAGCATCTCACACCCAACATGGTTCGGGAATGAAGCCTAGTGGTTGAAGCACCTCGCCATCAACTCAACTCAGTTCGGGAATGAAGCCTAGAGATCGAAGCATCTCACACCCAGCATGGTTCGAGAATGAAGCCTAGGGGTCGAAGCACCTAGCCATCAACTAAATTTAGTTCTGGAATGAAGCCGAGGTGTCGAAGCACCTCACCATCAAATCAACTCAGTTCGAGAATGAAGCCCAGAGATCGAAGCTTCTCATACCTAGTATGGTTCGAGAATGAAGCCCAGGGGTCGAAGAACATCACCATCTACTCAACTCAGTTCAGGAATCAAGCCTAGAGATTGAAGCATCACACACCCAACATGGTTCGAGAATGAAGCCCAGGGGTCGAAGCATCTCGTCATCAACTAAACTTAGTTGAGGAATGAAGTCCAGAGATCGAAGCATCTCACACCCAGCATGGTTCGGGAATAAAGCCCATTGGTCAAATCACCTCGCCATCAACTCAACTCAGTTCAGGAATGAAGCCCAGAGATCAAAGAATCCCACACCCGGTATGATTCAGGAATGAATCCCATGTTGGACAAAATGACCCATAGCGTCACTATTTGCACAGATCATTGTGTTGTTGTAGCAAATTAACTATGTGACAAGGAAATTGCACTCTCATCATTTGTGATTAGATCACCATAGATATATAAATGAAGAGAGGTCCCTATGATTAGTACCTGGACTGAGAATGATATGAGACAGTATCAGTCCCCGAAGGTTTAATCATTAAATATCCCTAGCCGTAGTATTATCGAGACTGGACATCGATAATGCGGAATAGGCTAGTATTGCACTTGTGCGCGTTTGTGAGGGCACAACGGCATAGTTCTCATATATATAAGTATTGGATACTTATGCAAGTGCGATAGGAGGTCGTGTTTCACCGATGGTACGGGAAACAGCTTCGCTCTGGATAGACCCCTCGGAATCCCATTGGTATTATGACTATGTGTCTATGGGCGGCCGAAATCGAGATAGGTGTGTATAGTCTTAACCTGAGACTTGCATCGCTAATACTTACGATAATCGATAAACTTTGGTCTTGGTGGTAGGGGACTTTGACCGGTTCTGTGTACACCACTTCTGGGTTTATCAGAGAGTCGTAGAGTATTGGGTGTGATGTCAAGACGGAAGTATCACTTCAGTCATATTGGAGTTGATGTCACGCAGGATACGGTACTAGTGCTCTTGAGTGTTGCGCAACCAATCGGGATATTGTGACCAGGTCATGTATATCCGATTATAGAGACTATGTTACCAGACATCCGATATGTGCTTCGGACGGGGGAGACACTTATCCACCCCCAGCCCTAGCACGTGATTATCCGATACTGGGCCAATATACACAATACTACGGTATACTACGCTTGATACAGATCTATATATTCCTGTAAGAATATTTCTGGAGAATTGGGTAGGCATGGCGCTTTGCTAGAAGCCAACCTTGTCTTGTAAATCGATATAAACGTAGTACGAGGTACTTACGTGTTCGGATAGTCCGACGATCGTATTTACTGCCAACATATCCGGAGATCTCATGGGTCGCTTCCTGAAGATTCACCGATGATGTATGACTCGCACTTTGATTAATCTGGGATTAATTAGAAGAGAGAGATATAATTAATCTGGGATTAATTCGAAGAGATAGAAAATTAATCTGGATTAATTGCAGAGATATTTTATCTGGGATAAAATATTAATTAAAGAGAGAGAACGATTAATTTGGAATTAATCGATAAATTAATATATTCGATATATTAATCGAAATTGGATTTCGACGCGGAATTAAAATTAGATTTTAATTCGGGCGAACGAATTAATTTAGAATTAATTCGTTAGCGACGTGAATAGTGAATTCGCTAGGCGTAATCACTTAATTACGACGCGACGGAAAATTCGTTAATTTGGAATTAGCGAACCCGAGCCCGAGAGTGATTGCGAGCGCATTCGCATTTCGAATTCGAGCGCGGCACGCGAGTCACATCAAGCGTCAAATCAATTGTCACTTTGAGTGATGTGATATGACATGTTGTCACTTTATTAAAGTGACATGATGTGAATAAAGAAAGGTGATTGTTTGAAAGTTGATAGGACTTGTACCTTTTTGACTTTTGAATTAATTGTTGTGTATATATATATTTTATTCATTTTACTTGGTAAATGGAATAAAGAATATATGTATATACAAAAGCCATTCTCTCTCTCTTGGACCGTGTGTAGTACACGGTTTTTGGCAAAAAATTTTGGTCATTCACGTGACCCTTCTCTCATTTGCTTTTGGTCTTCACGATTTTAGGCTTTCGGAGCCAAAAAAACCTTCTCTCTTCTCACGGTCATGGTGACCGATTTTCATCTCCATTTTTTCTGGTTTTCACACACTAAATGGAGAAGCTTTTGATCTTGTAACAAGATCTAAGTGCTAGCACACTCATGGAGGAATACAAAGGTGATAGGGAAGTGAATTTGTGAGCTTGGAATTCCTTTTGGAAGCTTGAAGCTTGGAGCTTCAATGGAGTCTTGCATGGCCGATTTTGGAGCATCAAAACAGCCCCCAAACCGAACATGATAGCAGTCCAAGGAGGCCAAAACCGAGCTTGAACATGAAGTGCGAATTTGGTCCATCTTGGTAACATCCAAACCAATCAATGTGAGTTATTCCGCACCTCCTTTGACATGTATTCATTCGTTTTTATGCATGTTTTGTGATCCTTGGGACCTTGAATTGAACTCTAACATTGGTATCTAGAGCTTTGATTGCATGAAAACCGAATTAGGGTTCTTGAGCAAATTTGGGGCTTTTTGATTTTAGCTTGATTCTGACAAATTGATTCTTTGAGAATGTTTGTATATGATCTAATTTGAGTTATATGTAATCAATTTGACAAAAAAAATTGATTGGATTGATTTTCCCCAATTTGCTTATTTTTGTCAAAACTTTAATTTGGGTAAACTCGATTTAGGCATGATTTGGTTGAATTGTTTGATGCATTATGCTTGAATGAGGTTGAATTGAAGTTGTGCATGATCAATTTCAAGAAAATTGGATTAGATCATTTTCCCCAATTCTTTAGGTTGAAATGAAACTTGAAATTGGGTAAAATGTGTTTAAGCATGTTTTAATTGAATTGGATGTTTAAGTATGCTTAGAACATGTTTAATTGAGATTGTGTGTGATCAATTTCATGAAATTGGATTGGATTCAATTTTCCCCAAATTGAAGGCTTGGCCGAAAATTGAATAACCCTAATGTCTTGGTAATTTTGTTTTGTTTGATCATTGGATGACTTAAAACAATTGGTTAATGATGTTTTGAAGTTCAATTGGATTGAATTTTGATTTGGAACATTTTTCCCTTTTAAAGTGGCTTGGCCGATTTTAAAGAACATGAAATTCTTTGTGATTTTGTTGTTTTAATTCATTGGATGAATTGAATTGATTTGGGAAATTAAGATTGTGGACTCAATTGGATTGAAACCGAATCGAATTGAAAAACCCCTAATTGCCGAGACTTGATAGCATGTTAATTGGGTTTGATTTTATTGAATTGTGTTGGACACTATTTGGTTGTTAAAGTGCATGATTAATTAGGCTAATTGATATTTTAGAAATGTTAATTGGGTAATTGATTGTGTATTACACTTAGGTTAATTAATTGTGAAATTTGGAATTTTATAAGTTAATTAATTTGGGCTTGATTTTAAATTGGGCTTGTTGGGTTGTAATTGGGCTTTTGGGCTTTGTTGTAACAAAGTTGGGTTTAGGCAAAATTGGTTGGATCCAATTAGGCCCAAAACTGAATCCAAAAGGTCCAATTATGATTTAATGGACCTTAATTATTTAATTGGGCCTAATGGGCCAAAATTAATTTAAAGGCTTATGGGGTAACTCCCGGATTGGGTTTTGGTTGTTCGGTTTGACCCGAGTTGACCAAAAGTCCACGCCTTATAGAAATTAATTAAAAGCCCATTGGACTTTAATTAAATAAAACATTAGATGTTAATCGGGCTTTGAGACCCGTTGCGATAAATTTGGAATTTAAGTCGTAAAGGTTCGTTTATAAAGGTGTAATATTTAATTTAGAATTAAATAATGAATTAGAATTAAATACGTATTAAATTGGATTTGATTATGTAATTTAATTTAATTCGTAGAAATTGTACTTTGAGTACGTGTTTGCAATACGAGTTTGACTCGAACAAAATCAAATCTTTGTTTGAACATTGGATGATCACTAATAATCAAGATTAATTAATTTGATTGATTGATTGATAACATGCTTGTATGAATACATGGTTGTGATGTTTGAATAATGTATATCGGATGGATATTAGTCGGGTTGGGCGATTTTGGAAATTGTAATAAATTTGATTTATTAAATTGGACCTGCGTGTCCAGCCTTATCTCCTATTTCTTTGTATTCTCTTCTCACCTATTCCCTCCATGTAAAAGAGGTTTCTTTAGAAGTGTAGTGTAACGGGTAGAAATAATACAAGTGCTAGCGGGAGAGAGAAAGTGAGAGATTTGATCTAGGATCAATGTAAAATATCCATCCGCATATCATTATTATTTTATTCCATACTCGCTTTATTATGTGTTTAGAATGCATGCTTAAGGGTGTATGATGATGAGACCTTAACAAAGATAATTAAATTGGTAGCCAATTTGCACGCGAAAATCCCTCAATTTATATTAAGCAAATATCCTTCCATTGAATGATTCTTGTTCAAGATCCGAAGTGGCATTGGTTTTTATTGACCAAAGTCAAGACCTTTGTCAATCAAGGATGTACTTGAATCATGAGAGTTTGTTGCATATCGGTGTCTTGTCCAAATCGTGATTTTTATTGGCCAAAGTCAGATCACTTTTTGTCCAATGACATTGATTACGAAACTTTCCTCGTCAATGGGTCCTGCTTAACTGGAATCATTAGGTTTGTTTTGGCCAAAGCCAAGGCCTAGATGATTCAGAGGATAGGGTTAGGAAAATGTAATGGATACATTGACATTATACATATGTTTCGGACTTGGATGTCCACCTAACCGGATCTAGGAATTGGATGAGATCCAATTGATCTGTGAGATCTACCTAGTTAAATAGCATACAGCTTTTTATTGGCCAAAGTCAGGGTTGTGTGTTATTTAATAGGATCCTAGCCCACTAGGAAACACGGTTTCCCGAGTACTCCACAGAGGGTTAGAGACTCGACGAAAAATAGTGGGAGGCAAGTATTGAATTTGCAACATTCGTTCGAATACTCGCTAAACACGCTCATTTTATTTTACTCGTCATATTAATCAAAAGTATTAGTTAGACTAATATTTAAATTGTTGTTTTAATAAACAGTTGGACTGTATTATATTTGATTATATATAATTGGATTATATTAATCATATATTTGAATTAATTAATTTCAGTTTACAGTTGATTTTATAATTGGATTATAGTAATCAATGTAATTGAGGTTAATTAATTTGGATTATATTTGATTATATAGTTGGACTATTATAATCATTATAATATATATAGTACACATAATCGTTGATTAAATAGTTGGACTATTGTAATCAAGATAAGAAATTGAAAAATTGGATATTTAAAATATAATCTGGGATAAAAAATATTTTAAATGATTTAATTTTCAAATTGGGAATAAATAATAGGTTACTTTATTTGATAAAATAACTTATTATACGTTACGCCCAAAATTAAGCAATAGTAGAGCATAAAATCTTTGGAAGATTTATGCGATGATGACTTTAATGCTTAATTAATATACTTATAATAAATCTATCTTTAGATTTAAAAGTATTAAAATTGCAATTAATAATTCTTGGAGAATTAATTGACTATTCTAGTGGAGAAAGTCAAAGTTTGCAATTGGGCATGTAGCACAAGGTGCACATCGTTTCGATATTCCGAAACCCAAGGCTTGGCCAAAGGTTGTGAAATATTGAAAAAGGATAATTGACATATCCCAAAGTGACTACCATTTGGATATGGAAAACACGAAGGAATTAAAGAAAGGGCGAGGCTCTAACTTTAAATATGTTTGTCTTAGTTATGTTCACAGCTAGTATTGAAATTAGATTTTAAATACTTAGTGTGGTACATAAAATATATGTATTGATATTCAGAATCTGCTTTGAGCAGGATACTGACTTCAAGCTGAGATTCCTCTGCGAATCGGAAACGGGACGAAAGTCGCTGTTTCGACCGTAGATACCTAAGTTTAGGAACTAACCTGGGGTGTGTACTTAAATTAGGAACTGTTATAATGTAACTAGTTTGACTAGAAACATTATCTCTTTATCAGTGTTTAACCCACTGCGGGTGAACCTTTATATTCCAAAACACTAAAGTGTTTTATTATATAAAGATGATACTGAGATAAATACATTAGATGTAAATAACAGAATTTATATTTTGAATATAATAAAATCTCAAACATATAAATGACAAATAAATAGCTCAAATTGATTTGATCAATAGAGACTTATTTATGGCATTGTTGTCTAGGACACAATTAAACGAGACACGTCAGTTAGACGGGTGTGTCCGAACTAAAACCAAGTTTTGTTGGACATAATTAGGTTTTTCGCGAGTCGCTCTAAGCTACTGTTTCCTTCAACAGGATATGTATTAACATTGCAAAACTTATTTAGAATAAGGTTCCACATTAATCTGTTTGACAGATATCATATAGGATATGAACAGGAAAGAAACGAGGTTTCTCATTCCTGATAATTTGGGTATGCCAGGCATAAAGTTTGGATGATACCAAACTAAGAACCCAAAGTGGATTAGTGCCAATATAGGTTATCCTAAGGGAAACCATAAGTATAGTACTTATAAATCCCACATGAGAACAATGTGATTGTTGCTCACCATGCGGTTTTCCTGAGAGGAATACCGATATGCAGTGGTCAGTGGGAGGATAGTGATACTCGATGAAAATCGGATGAAGTAATAGTAATACTATTCAAAGCACGAAGTCCTTAATGGAACACAAATAGTTCATCAATGATGAATCTATACCATTAATCTTAAAATACACAAGAAACCGCGTAGATCAGAGAGAGTCAGAAAACAACCTGGGGTATGGGTTTCTGATCTCACCTCATAAAGATGTTAATCTTTTAAGGTACACCAACTGATTACGTATGAGGTAGTGATACAAGGTATAGACTCCCTATTATGGCAAAGTGCCATGAGTCGAAAATGGATTCCATGTTTAACAACTATTTTGGATACTAATTGTTGTACCACGAGGCATTGTGCCTATGGTACATTAAACGTCTTCAAGGAAGACATACATGGATGGCAACATACCAACGTACAAAGCAGGGCTTTTGACGGAAAGGTATCGTTATCAACATTGTGTTAATAACGGTTCAACCTTTTACCTGTTGCCATGGTAAATCCATTTTGAAGATGCTTGTTGATAACTGCATATTTCATTTATAAAATGTGTCAGTTGCAGATCAAAATCGCTTTCCTGAAAAGGAAACCTTTTGGAGGATGCTTGCAACATCCTGACGATTTTGTATAACCGACAAACAAGGTTTGCGGGTTATTCAATCCATGTTTGGATTGAAGCGAGCATAAGGTTCTTGGAACTGACGTTTTGAAATAATCATAATAGTTTATGATTTGACTCAAAACGAAATAATTCTTGTGTATATAAGGAGGTTAGTGGGAGAGGGCACTGACAATGAAATTCCCATAAAACAATCGGTGAAAGCTTGGCTTTCATAAGAAATTCTCCGTAGAATTCTGGGGAGTAACAACCTTTATTCAAGGAATAAAGATCTACTGGGCTAGATTTGGAGTTGGTAACACTCTCTGAGAAATTGTACATTTAAAATGTACTTGTATTGGTGTCTCATACGCTTTGAGCATATGGAGTCACAATCGGGTCAATCCAAGTGATAGTCACTGGATTGAAGATTAAGAACATCTGTTAGTATCTGAGAGAACTAAAGATGTTGTCTTAAACTATGGAGATGGAGAACTTGAAGTGACTGGGATCACTGCTGCAAGTTTCCAAACCGGTAAATACTGCGGTACTATAAAGTTTGAACACTGGGACAGTGAGCTGGAAATCTTCCGAGCAAGATAACTGTTGCCGAATTAACGATAAATGCGGATTATTGCTGCAGCTGAGGCAGCAATAGAAGCCATTTGGATCGATAATAAATCTAATTAGATTAGATATAGTTCTGTTAGCAGCTGAGCTAGGCGTCAGCACAGGCTAAAGAATTAAAGGTCTCATCGACGATCCATATATATATTCTATATCATCTGATTCGTTCGGATCATACATCGTGGCGATGTGATGATCGTGTAAACGCGTCAGACGATAATTAAGCAAATCCGCTGACGAAAACCTTTCCTCAGCAATTTGAGCGAACCGTACATAGTTCAGGTGTGGGACACTTGAGTGACTGGCTATGTGCCAAGTGGGAGATTGTTGGACAAAATGACCTATAGCGTCACTATTTGCACAGATCATTGTGTTGTTGTAGCAAATTAACTATGTGACAAGGAAATTGCACTCTCATCATTTGTGATTAGATCACCATAGATATATAAATGAAGAGAGGTCCCTATGATTAGTACCTGGACTGAGAATGATATGAGACAGTATCAGTCCCCGAAGGTTTAATCATTAAATATCCCTAGCCGTAGTATTATCGAGACTGGACATCGATAATGCGGAATAGGCTAGTATTGCACTTGTGCGCGTTTGTGAGGGCACAACGGCATAGTTCTCATATATATAAGTATTGGATACTTATGCAAGTGCGATAGGAGGTCGTGTTTCACCGATGGTACGGGAAACAGCTTCGCTCTGGATAGACCCCTCGGAATCCCATTGGTATTATGACTATGTGTCTATGGGAGGCCGAAATCGAGGTAGGTGTGTATAGTCTTAACCTGAGACTTGCATCGCTAATACTTACGATAATCGATAACTTTCGTCTTGGTGGTAGGGGACTTTGACCGGTTCTGTGTACACCACTTCTGGGTTTATCAGAGAGTCGTAGAGTATTGGGTGTGATGTCAAGACGGAAGTATCACTTCAGTCATTTGGAGTTGATGTCACGCAGGATACGGTACTAGTGCTCTTGAGTGTTGCGCAACCAATCGGGATATTGTGACCAGGTCATGTATATCCGATTATAGAGACTATGTTACCAGACATCCGATATGTGCTTCGGACGGGGGAGACACTTATCCACCCCCCAGCCCTAGCACGTGATTATCCGATACTGGGCCAATATACACAATACTACGGTATACTACGCTTGATACAGATCTATATATTCCTGTAAGAATATTTCTGGAGAATTGGGTAGGCATGGCGCTTTGCTAGAAGCCAACCTTGTCTTGTAAATCGATATAAACGTAGTACGAGGTACTTACGTGTTCGGATAGTCCGACGATCGTATTTACTGCCAACATATCCGGAGATCTCATGGGTCGCTTCCTGAAGATTCACCGATGATGTATGACTCGCACTTTGATTAATCTGGGATTAATTAGAAGAGAGAGATAGAATTAATCTGGGATTAATTCGAAGAGAGAGAAAATTAATCTGGGATTAATTGCAGAGATATTTTATCTGGGATAAAATATTAATTAAAGAGAGAGAACGATTAATTTGGAATTAATCGATAAATTAATATATTCGATATATTAATCGAAATTGGATTTCGACGCGGAATTAAAATTAGATTTTAATTCGGGCGAACGAATTAATTTAGAATTAATTCGTTAGCGACGTGAATAGTGAATTCGCTAGGCGTAATCACTTAATTACGACGCGACGGAAAATTCGTTAATTTGGAATTAGCGAACCCGAGCCCGAGAGTGATTGCGAGCGCATTCGCATTTCGAATTCGAGCGCGGCACACGAGTCACATCAAGCGTCAAATCAATTGTCCCTTGAGTGATGTGATATGACATGTTGTCACTTTTAAAGTGACATGATGTGAATAAAGAAAGGTGATTGTTTGAAAGTTGATAGGACTTGTACCTTTTTGACTTTTGAATTATTGTTGGTGTATATATATATTTTATTCATTTTACTTGGTAAATGGAATAAAGAATATATGTATATACAAAAGCCATTCTCTCTCTCTTGGACCGTGTGTAGTACACGGTTTTTTTTCAAAAAATTTTGGTCATTCACGTGACCCTTCTCTCATTTGCTTTTGGTCTTCACGGTTTTAGGCTTTCGGAGCCAAAAAAACCTTCTCTCTTCTCACGGTCATGGTGACCGATTTTCATCTCCATTTTTTCTGGTTTTCACACACTAAATGGAGAAGCTGTTGATCTTGTAACAAGATCTAATTGCTAGCACACTCATGGAGGAATACAAAGGTGATAGGGAAGTGAATTTGTGAGCTTGGAATTCCTTTTGGAAGCTTGAAGCTTGGAGCTTCAATGCAGTCTTGCATGGCCGATTTTGGAGCATCAAAACAGCCCCCAAACCGAACATGATAGCAGTCCAAGGAGGCCAAACCGAGCTTGAACATGAAGTGCGAATTTGGTCCATCTTGGTAACATCCAAACCAATCAATGTGAGTTATTCCGCACCTCCTTTGACATGTATTCATTCGTTTTTATGCATGTTTTGTGATCCTTGGGACCTTGAATTGAACTCCAACATCCCAATGGTCGAAGAACCTCACTATCAACTCAACTCAGTTTAAGAATGAAGCCCAACGATCGAAGCATCTCACACCCAGCATGGTTTGGGAATGAAGCCCAAGGGTCGAAGCACCTCACCATCAACTCAACTCAGTTCGGGAATGAAGCCTAGAGATCGAAGCATCTCACACCCAACATGGTTCGGGAAAGAAGCCCAGTGGTCAAAGCACATCACCATCAACTCAACTCAGTTTGGGAATGAAGCATGAAGATCGAAGCATCTCACACCCAGCATGGTTCGGGAATGAAGCCCAGGGGTCGAAGCACCTAGCCATCAACTCAACTTAGTTCTGGAATGAAGCCAAGAGATCGAAGCATCTCACACCTATCAGGGTTGCGTAATGAAGTCCAGGGGTCGAAGCATCTCACCAACAAATCAACTCAGTTCGGGAATGAAGCCTAGAGATCGAAGAAACTCACACCCAGCATGGTTCGGGAATGAAGCCCAGGGGTCGAAGCACCTCGCCATCAAATCAACTCAGTTCTGGAATGTAGCCTAGAGATCGAAGCATCTCACACATCATGGTTCGGGAATTAAGCCCAAGAGTCGAAGCACCTCGCCATCAAATCAACTCAGTTCGGGAATGAAGCCTAGAGATCGAAGCATCTCACACCCAGCATGGTTCGGGAATGAAGCCCAAGAGTCGAAGCACCTCGCCATCAAATCAACTCAGTTCGGGAATGAAGCCTATAGATCGAAGCATCTCACACCCAACATGGTTCGGGAATGAAGCCTAGGGGTCGAAGCACCTAGCATGGAATGAAGCCCAGGGGTCGAAGCACCTCACCATCAAATCAACTTAGTTCGAGAATGAAGCCCAGAGATCGAAGCTTCTCACACCAAGCATGGTTCGGGAATGAAGCCTAGGGGTCGATGCACATCGCCATCAACTCAACTGAGTTCGGGAATGAAGCCTAGAGATTGAAGCATCTCACACCCAACATGGTTCGAGAATGAAGCCCAGGGGTCGAAGAATCTCGTCATCAACTGAACTTAGTTCGGGAATGAAGTCCAAAGATCGAAGCATCTCACACCCAGTATGGTTCAGGAATGAATCCAAGGGTCGAAGAACCTCGCCATCAACTCAACTCAGTTTAGGAATGAAGCCCAAAGATCGAAGCATCTCACACCCAGCATGGTTCGGGAATAAAGCCCAGGGATCAAATCACCTCGCCATCCACTCAACTCAGTTCGGGAATGAAGCCTAGAGATCGAACCATCTCACACCCAACATAGTACGAGAATGAAGCCCATGGGTCGAAGCACCTAGCCATCAACTCAACTTAGTTATGGAATGAAGCCCAGAGATCGAAGAATCTCACACCCATCATGGTTCGGTAATGAAGCCCAAGGGTCGAAGCACCTCACTATCAAATCAACTCAGTTCCAGAATGAAGGCCATAGATTAAAGCTTCTCACACCCAGCATGGTTTAGGAATGAAGCCCATGGGTCGAAGCACATCGCCATCAACTCAACTCAGTTCGGGAATGAAGCCAAGAGATAGAAGCATCTCACACCCAACATGGTTCGGGAATGAAGCCCAGAGGTCGAAGCATCTCGCCATCAACTCAATTTAGTTTAGGAATGAAGCCCATAGATCGAAGCATCTCACACCCAGCATGGTTCGAGAATAAAGCCTAGGGGTCAAATCACCTCGCCATCAACTCAACTCAGTTCGGGAATGAAGCCCAGAGATCGAAGAGTCCCACACCCAATATGGTTCAGGAATGAATCCCAAGGGTCGAAAACACCTCACCATCAAATCATCTCATTTCGGGAATGAAGCCCAGAGATCGAAGAAACTAACAGAGATCGAAGCATCTCACCTGGAATGGATTCAGGAATGAATCCCAGAGGTTGAAGCACTTCGCCATCAACTCAGATAGTTCGGGAATAAATACCAGAGATCGAAGCATCTCACATCCAGCACGGTTCGAGAATAAAGCCTAGGGGTCGAAGAACCTCACCGTTAGTTCAAGAATGAAGCCTAGAGATCGAAGCATCTCACACCTAGCATGGTTCGGGAATGAAGCCCAGGGGTCGAAGCACCTCGCCATCAACTAAACTCAGTTCGGGAATGAATCATAGAGATCGAAGCATCTCTCAAAAACAGCGAAACAACAGGTAAGTTTGGCAACGACCGATGAGCCAGGTAAGTAAAAATACATGAATGACTTTGATAGGGTTTTCACTGCCACACACTGCACAAGCCCCATCAAAGTGGGGGGGACTAGAGAGACTACATTTTTGCATGAGCCCGATGATGAGCCTCGTATGGAGGCACTACCTGAAAAGTTACGGAAGTTACCGAAAGGAAATAAAACCTCTAATATTAGCACCTCATCGGATTCAGACTCACTAGCCAGCCTCAGATTCACTCAGTCAGTTTTTGCTTCATACCTTAGCCTCGGCCCAAAACCTCTGCAACCCATGAATCGACCTATGCAACCCATTCAGCTCATCCACCCTCCAACCCATGAATCAGCCCAAAAAGACACCATGCACGCCCAAAAAAGAAGAAGAAAACTCTATGTAATTCACATACTAAAATCCCCTCAAACCACTTTCCAATTTAACAAGATTTGAAATCTCATCCTTACCAATTAACAAGATTTGAGATCTCCATCACCAAATTTATGAGATTGAATTCCAAAAATAATTTTGGTAAAATATTCCCCAAATAAATGTGATTTATTTCCCTATTTGGAGATCCTTTCAAAACATTATAAAATGGACAATTTTCTTCATAAAAAAGAGGCTACCTTGGACGTGAACAACAAAAAAAAACCCTTGAAACCTTTTTTCTTCTTCTTGAAAAACAGGCAACCCCAACGCTTTTCTTCTTTCTTCTTTGACCGAAAAAAGCAACAAAAAAATAGAGAGGAAAACAAACCCTGAATCATCGAAAAGAAAGGAAAAAAAAGAACCCTGAAGAACGTGAACCAGAAACCGTGACCAGAAACCAAAAAAACAACCAGCCAGTACCGAAGAAACCAAGCCAGAAACCGTGACCAGAAACCAAAACCCAACTGTGGACAACAGAACCTGGACGACGCATGCTGTCCTAGGCTCGCGGCCTAGGTGGGAGTACGGAGTAGCCACGGGGGACTAAACCGGAGAGTAATGGAGTCGCCACCCGGTGGGAACCAGGAAAATGAGATTTAAGGCCGCACTCACCCCTCGCAAGGGAAGACCTCAAACCGTTGGGTTCAGAATGGTCCCTTACTTATGTCACTTGTAATAAAGGATTTATGTAATAATTTAACCAGGCTTAAATAACATTTATTTCCAAAAATATCATGCTTCTAAATTCATATGCATACATCAACAAGTTCATCACAACATGCAACATCACATGGCAATCTTATGAACATATTTCAATCCTATGGTATGGAAAACTAAGAACAACCTAATCATGCTTGAGTATATCTCATGAACCTATTAACCAATAACATGCTAACAGCCTAATCATGCTTGAAAACAATCCCAAGAACACATAGAATGGATAAATGCAGGAATACAAATAATACGGTTGGCTATATAACACAAGAAAGATCAACCAAGAGGCAATTATGCATGAATATGATAAGACAGACTCAGTTCAGTGTGTGCGCGTTCGTGTAGCGTTCGTAAACGGTTCGAACGGAAATGAAACAGAATGCTCACATTCGAGTAGCGTTCGTAAACGCGTTCGAACGGAAATGAAACAGAACGCTCACCTTCGTATGGCATTCGTGAACGCGTTCGAACAGAAATGAGACCTGATGCATGATAAGGCAAAAATGCATGCGCGTTCGAGTTGCGTTCGTAAACGCGTTCGAACGGGAACAGACCTGATGCATGAAATGGGACGCAATACATATACAACAAAATAAAGGGGCGCGGCAAAGTACTGCCGTAAAGGTGGCCTTTTGGGGCTCTTGATCTCTCAAAGAGAGGACCTTTAGACCAACATACTAAGCCAATGCGCGTCACATCACATCATGCATACAAATATAAAGACAATCATATTATTCTAAGTATGTCCGATTGAACGTGTCTTGCATCCAATCGAACACACATCAACCGGCGCGGCAAAGCATCGTGGTAAAGGGCTTTAACCCTCCCCATAGGGGATCTTTCATTCCACTTACTAACCCATGCGCTCGATTGAGTCATGCATAAATAAGCAACATGCATAATTTAAGTGACGAAAAATAAATAAATAAAAGCAACACAAAACAAGAGAAGGTGCCGTTTACTCAAGTGGTACTGGAGTTGTATCCCAAGTACAGACCGCACTACCGTCCATTCGGATTCGGCTACGGAATTTACGTCTGGGTTTCCATCCTATATACCACAAGAGACGACACTCTTCCATTTCATTCAAGCCACAACATGCATCCATAAACGACTCTCATGCGAATAGAATTCAATAATAATAAAAAAACGAATATAAACTAATGAAAATGTACCCTCAGGTCTAACCTTTTAAATCACCTCTCGGATGTACGGTACACGATCGTCGGAAGGGTGGATGCTCCGCAACTCTCCCGATTCACTGGTTCACTGTTCTCGTTCGTTGTCTTACTGTTTTGAGTCGTCGTTCTCCGTCTTTTGCTATTGTTTCCTTGTGGTTTCGCTGCCGTTTCCTCTTTATCTTTGCTTACTGTTTTTGGGTGTGTTCTTCCTGTAATTTTTGTGTGTTGTGTATGAGCTAGGGACTAGGGACTAGGGTTGAGAAGGTTGGTGAATGGTTCTTTTTATAGGCAAAAGGGTTGGGCTTGACAAGGAAAGGGATTTGGCTAATTAAAGAGGGATTTTATTTGGTGTTGGTTAAGGGAAGCAAGGGATTTGATTTGGTTTGGTAAGGGAAGTCAAAGATTGAGGGGGGAAAAATCTTGGCTGGATAGGGAAGGTTGAATATTTGATTGGCTTGGTTTAGGAATACAATATTTTAAGTTAGGAATAATATATTGGTTGATTGATTTTAACTTGGTATGATTATATTTTTGATTTAGTATGTGATTTTTTAATTTAGGCATGATTTTAGTTTAAGTTGGTAATTGTTTATTTTATGTTTGGTATATGTTTTATTTAATTATTTAATTAATTTAATTATTATCTTATTTAGTTAATGTTTTAATTAATATTTATTTATTTAAATTGGGATGTGTTTTATGGGCTTTGGGGGGGCTAATTGGGCTGGATGTGAGGCTAGCAGCAAAACCAGAATTACCGACACCGTTCGAATGCTTCCTCGAATGCGGCACGAACGCCCGCAATCCATTTGACGTTCGAACGTAAACACGAACGTAGCACGAACGAAAACAGTGAACCTTGTTTATTCTGAATTTCCCCTTCCGATGTCCGTTTCCCGTGACCTCCGTGACTTAAAAGGTACTGTCTCCAAAATGAGACTCATCATAGGGACTTATGTGTAAAAATGCAATGCCTACAGTCGCCCCCACTTTGATGGGGCTTGTGCAGTGTGTGACAGTGACAGTCCTATCAAAGTCTATGCAATGCATTTTTTACTTACCTGGCTAGCTAGCTGTCTCGAGCTGAGCTGATACTGCAGTGGACCTCGATCCTGAGACGCATCTCGATACTGCTGATGATGTGGGCCTCTCCTGCAAAATGATGTGATGTGGAGCTTCGCTCCTCAGCCGATATGGACTCGCCCCCAAGTGATATAATGTGATGTGGAGCCTCGCTCCTCAGCCGATGTGGGCTTCGCCCCCAAGCTGATATTATGTGATGTGGAGCCTCGCTCCTCAGCCGATATGGGCTTCGCCCCCAAGCTGATAGATGTGATGTGGAGCCTCGCTCCTCAGCCGATATGGGCTTCGCCACCCAAGCTGATATGATGTGATGTGGAGCCTCGCTCCTCAGCCGATATGGGCTTCGCCCCCAAGCTGATATAATGTGATGTGGAGCCTCGCTCCTCAGCCGATATGGGCTTCGCCCCCAAGCTGATGTAATGTGATGTGGAGCCTCGCTCCTCAGCCGGTATGGGCTTCGCCCCCAGCTGATATAATGTGATGTGGAGCCTCGCTCCTCAGCCGATATGGGCTTCGCCCCCAAGCTGATGTAATGTGATGTGGAGCCTCGCTCCTCAGCCGATATGGGCTTCGCCCCCAAGCTGATATAATGTGAGGCTTATACTCACTCTTTTCCGTCTTCAATACATGTTTACACAAAACAGAACAAACACAAAAATATGCAATATAGGTTACGTGTATGCATGCATGCATGAGTTTTCTTATTCCGTTGGGTTATGCCTTCCTTGGTCCATTTCCGAACCGTGCTCCATTTTCGGAGTGCCACTTCGGCGAGATGTGAAAGTAGTCCATTTTCGAACCATGCTCCATTTTCGGAGTGCCTTTTCCGGCTTGTTCATTCTTGAACTCTGCTCCATTCTTGGATTGCCATTCCCGGCTTGTTCATTCTCGAACTGTGTTGAGATGAGGCTTTATTCCTCCCGAGCTTTATTCTCGAACTGTTGAGATGAGGCTTTATTCCTCCCGAGCTTTTATTCTCGAACTGTTGAGATGAGGCTTTATTCCTCCGAGCTTTGTTCCCGAACTGTGTTGAGATAAGGCTTTATTCCTCCCGAGATTTATTCTCGAACTGTTGAGATGAGGTTTTATTCCTCCCGAGCTTTATTCCCGAACTGTACTGACATGAGGCTTTCTTCCCCTTGAGCTTTGTTCTCAAACTATACTGATATGAGGCTTTCTTCCTCTTGAGCTTTGTTCTCAAACTATACTGACATGAGGCTTTTATTCCCCTGGGCTTTGTTCCCAAACTGTGTTGATATGAGGCTTTTTCCCCTAGGCTTTATTCACGAACTGTTGAGAGATATGGCTCTATTCCCCTATTGTTTGGACTGTGGGCTTTATTCCCGAACTGCATTGAGATGAGGGTGGTGAGCTTGTTCCCTGACTGTGTTAACTGTGGCTTTGTCCCCGAACTGTACTGAATGTGGGCTTTATTCCCGAGTTTGTAGGCTTTCTTCCTGAACTGTACTGAATTGGGCTTTATTCCCGTACTGAGCTGAAGCAGGCTTTCTTCCTGAACCGTTACTGTAAGGTGGTCCATTCCCGAACTGTTACTGTAAGTTGTCATTCCTGAACTGTTATCGTGAGGTGGTTCATTCCCGAACCATTACTGTAAGGTGGTTCATTCCCGAACCGTGCTTCCATTCTTGGAGTGCCATTCGCGGCTTGTTCATTCTTGAACTGTCCATTCCCGGACCATATCTCCATTCTCGGAGTGTCATTTCCGACTTGTTCAATCTTTAACTCTGCTCCATTCTTGGATTGCCATTCTCGGCTTGTTCATTCTTGAACTGTCCATTCCCGGACTATATCTCCATCCTCGGAGTTCCATTCCCGACGTGCTCATTCCCTAGCTGTCCATTCCCGGACTATATCTCCATTCTCGGAGTGCCATTCTCGGCAGAACTGATCTGATGTAATGTGGGCCTCGCCCCCAGAATGCCATACCCGGCAAGACTGATACTGATGCAATGTAGGCCTCGCCCCCAGAATGCCATACCCAGCAAGACTGATATTGATGCTAATACGGGCCTCGCCCCAAACTGATGCTGATGTGGGCCTCGGCCCTGGGATTCATTCCAAAATTCTGCTGATGCGGGCCTCGGCCCTGGGATTCATTCCAAAATTCTGCTGATGTGGGCCTCGACCCTGGTATTCATTCCCTGGATTCATTCCAAAATTCTGCTGATGTGGGCCTTGGCCCTGGGATTCATTCCCTGGATTCATTCCAAAATTCTGCTGATGTGGGCCTCGGCCGCAGAATGATGTGGGCTTCGCCCTAAACTGATATTGATATGGGCCTCGCCCCCAAACTGATACAGCTGATATGGGCCTCGCCCCCAGACTGATACTGATATGGGCCTCGCCCCAAGACTGATACTGCTGATATGTGCCTCGCCCCCAGACTGATACTGCTGATATGGGCCTCGCCCCCAGACTGATACTGATATGGGCCTCGCCCCAAGGCTGATACTGATACGGGCCTCGCGCCCAGACTGATACAGTACTGTCGATGTTCCTGATTGGTTTGTCTTTTGACGCTTTCATTTTTTTCTTTTGAAACATGTTATTTCAAAACAGAACAAACACAAAAGGATGCAAATATGTTACGTGTATGCATGCATGCATGATTGGGTTTCCTATCCCGTTGGGCTAGGTCTTCTGCCAGTACTCTTGGTGGCTGCTTGGTCTCTTGACAAGTCTGTCCTCTTCCCTAACCAACAGGTATCTATGATGGCTTTCAAGACAAAAATGGGGTTCACATGGTGCATGTATGCATGAGGTGCATGTGATGCATGATATGCATGCGATACAAGAAATATATCAACTCATTAAAATTTTCACACAAATCGGCTCATCATCATTTTAGAAGTTTTCGGGCCAACTGTCATAGGAGTGAACTCGTCCCAGTTTAAATGGCCCAATGAGTTCACATCTCATGGCAAGGAGCCCAACTAAATCCGAATGGTAACGTTCCGAACACAATCACAAAGTGGCCCATCAATCATTTAGAAGCCTTTGGCCCAATAGTCATGAAATACGTTCTTGTCCCAGTTTAAATGGCCCAACAAGCCCATATCCCATGACAAATGGTCCAACTGGATCCAAACGACGATGTTCCCAAACACAAGCATAGAAGAAAGATGATGCAAACATGACATAATAATTTTTACAAAGTGGCCCATCGACATTTCAGAAGCTTTGGGCCTAATAGTCATAAGGTACGAACTTGCCCCAGTTTAAATGGCCCAGCAAGCCCGTATTTCTGACAATAGTCCAACTGCATCCAAATGAGGATGGTCCACAAGCACATACTCAAGGAAATAATTGTCACTTTAGCCAACCCGGTCTATAGGTGGGTTAGTAAGAGTATATACAAAGGCTCTCACCGGTGAAGGATGGCCCACAACTAGGTCTCCCCACTCAAGGGTTCGAGCAACCAAGTGAGCGCACCCTTTTTTATACACTAAGGTACGTGCCAATGAGCTATGGTGTGTGACGGACTGTCAAATGGATTTCCCGTTGTAGATACCCCAGAGGGAAGGTGGAACGAGGCTCACTTAAATACCCAAGCCTCTTAGGCTCTTATCGCTTGTTGTCAGGAATAAACAACGAGACATCCAAATTAGTGCATCACAATAGGCTACGAGTAGATGGCTATCTAGGTGCCTTCACAGCTTTTCCTTCTAGAAAGGTAGTGAATGAAGGAAGACACCAAACCATTACCTAGCCTAAAAATGCCTTTGATTAAACCCTCACTTTATCCACTATAGACACGGTCAATTAAAACATAAATCCAAACATCACAAGTCAATATTTCGGGGCCAATTCTCTATCCCCAGTGGAGTCACCAGACTGTGGACAACAGAACCTGGGCGACGCATGCTGTCCTAGGCTCGCGACCTAGGTGGTAGTACGGAGTAGCCACGGGGGACTAAACCGGAGAGTAATGGAGTCGCCACCCGGTGTGAACCGGGAAAATGAGATTTAAGGCCGCACTCACCCCTCGCAAGGGAAGACCTCAAACCGTTGGGTTCGGAATGGTCCCTTACTTATGTCACTTGTAATAAAAGGATTTATGTAATAATTTAACCAGGCTTAAAAACATTTATTTCCAAAAATATCATGCTTCTAAATTCATATGCATACATCAACAAGTTCACAACATGCAACATCACATGGCAATCTTATGAACATATTTCAATCCTATGGTATGGAAAACTAAGAACAACCTAATCATGCTTGAGTACTATCTCATGAACCTATTAACCAAATAACATGCTAACAGCCTAATCATGCTTGAATACAATCCCAAGAACACATAGAATGGATAAATGCAGGAATACAAATAATACGGTTGGCTATATAACACAAGAAAGATCAACCAAGAGGCAATTATGCATGAATATGATAAGACAGACTCAGTTCAGTGTGTCCGCGTTCGTGTAGCATTCGTAAACGCGTTCGAACGGAAATGAAACAGAATGCTCACGTTCGAGTAGCGTTCGTAAACGCGTTCGAACGAAAATGAAATAGAATGCTCACCTTCGTATGGCGTTCGTGAACGCGTTCGAACGGAAATGAGACCTGATGCATGAAAAGGCAAAAATGCATGCGCGTTCGAGTTGCGTTCGTAAACGCGTTCGAACGGGAACAGACCTAATGCATGAAATGGGACGCAATACATAAACAACAAAATAAAGGGGCGCGGCGAAGTACTGCCGTAAAGGTGGCCTTTTGGGGCTCTTGATCTCTCAACGAGATGACCTTTAGACCAACATACTAAGCCCATGCACGTCACATCACATCATGCATACAAACATAAAGACAATCATATTATTCTAAGTATGTCCGATTGAACGTGTCTTGCATCCAACCGAACACACATCAACCGGCGCGGCAAAGCATCGTGGTAAAGGGCTTTAACCCCTCCCCATAGGGGATCTTTCATTCCACTTATTAAACCCATGCGCTCGATTGAGTCATGCATAAATAAGCAACATGCATAATTTATGTGACGAAAAATAAATAAATAAAAGCAAAACAAAACAAGAGAAGGTGCCGTTTACTCAAGTGGTACGTGGAGTTGTATCCCAAGTACAGACCACACTACCGTCCATTCGGATTCGGCTACGGAATTTACGTCTGGGTTTCCATCCTATATACCACAAGAGACGACACTCTTCCATTTCATTCAAGCCACAACATGCATCCATAAACGACTCTCATGCGAATAGAATTCAATAATAATAAAAAAAACGAATATAAACTAATGAAAAGGTACCCTCAGGTCTAACCTTTTAAATCACCTCTCGGATGTACGGTACACGATCGTCGGAAGGGTGGATGCTCCGCAACTCTCCCGGTTCACTGGTTCACTGTTCTCGTTCGTTGTCTTACTGTTTTGAGTCGTCGTTCTCCATCTTTTGCTATTGTTTCCTTGTGGTTTCACTGCCGTTTCCTCTTTATCTTTTGCTTACTGTTTTTGGGTGTGTTCTTCCTGTAATTTTTATGTGTGTTGTGTATGAGCTAGGGACTAGGGACTAGGGTTGAGAAGGTTGGTGAAGGGTTCTTTTTATAGGCAAAAGGGTTGGGCTTGACAAGGAAAGGGATTTGGCTAATTAAAGAGGGATTTGATTTGGTGTTGGTTAAGGGAAGCAAGGGATTTGATTTGGTTTGGTTAAGGGAAGTCAAAGATTGAGGGGGGACAAATCTTGGCTAGATAGGGAAGGTTGAATATTTGATTGGCTTGGTTTTGGAATGCAATATTTTAATTTAGGAATAATATATTGGTTGATTGATTTTAACTTGGTATGATTATATTTTTGATTTAGTATGTGATTTGTTTAATTTAGGCATGATTTTAGTTTAAGATGGTAATTGTTTATTTTATGTTTGGTATATGTTTTATTTAATTATTTAATTAATTTAATTATTATCTTATTTAGTTAATGTTTTAATTAATATTTATTTATTTAAATTGGGATGTGTTTTATGGGCTTTGGGGGGGCTAATTGGGCTGGATGTGAGGCTAG
>SKCR01030078.1:0-43247 GCA_019454045.1 Zanthoxylum bungeanum
AGTTATGATATTTGTTTTAATGGCTAGTTGTAATTTTTGACTTGGTTGAAATATCATTAAAGTGTAATGATCATTTTAACAAGTTGGCAAATTGAAATTCAAATGAAATGAAAACAAATGTCTTGTTTTTTTCTAGCCAATTTCCGCCAAGGCCAAAATTGTGAGCAAGTATATATTGTTTCATTTATTTTAGGGTTTGAATAACCTAATACACTTTATCAAACTCCATTAAAACAAAAGCAAAGAAGGTAGAGAGAAAGAAAAAGAAAATCAAAGAAAAGCTTGGAATTTAGTAAGTATTTCCAACCTTCCATTAGAGAGTAAATGTTCCTCTTGTTGTGGGCTTCACTTGGTGATGTTCTTAAGTTTTTCTATTCTTTATTCTTTTTGTTTTGAAGGATGAAAGTTTGATGAAGGGGTTTAGCATGTATGAAGTGGAAGAATGTTACTAGTGTAGTAATAAGCATTTTTTTCATTGTTTTAAACCTTGTTGCCATTCTAGAGTTATCAAACCCACTCTTAAATGACCTAGAATTGTTCTATAGTTGTTTCATTGTGTTGAGACTTGATTTGGATGGAAGAAACATGATTGAAGTAATTGATTTAACCAATTTGGTCAATTTGTCCAATATGACGAAATTGAAAAATTAGGGTTTAAGACCACTTCCAAATTTGGGCTTTTCATTTATATGGTGTATTTGGATATGTATATGATGCATATAAAATCTCATGTTGATTGGATTTCATTTGGATGTGTTTTGAACTTTGGAAGTGCAAAATGCACACTAATGTGCTTCTAGGAGGCTCACGGCCTTGAAGGAAAAATCGGGTTTTTTGTTTTTGGGTTGCTCTTGGTTTGACATTTATGGACATGTTAAATTCATCTTAGAAATGATTAGAATCATCCAAAATTTCGACTAAAATGAACAAAATGCAATGTTTGGGGTAATTTGGTAATTACACACCCATTTGATTTCTTGTGTAATATTCATAATTTGAATATTGGAGAATTAAATAAATAAGTTTATTTAATTAATCCGAGGAAAAAGTTTTGAAATCGGAAAATTGATTTTCCACTGTTCCGCTGCATTACCGGATATCCGCAATAAAATCCCTCCACACTATACTAATCACATCATCCACACTCTTGGCTTAAACCCTAGAATTATCAAATCTGGATACCTATGTTACCGCCAATTCCATGTTTATTTCCTCATTAATTGCAAACCCTAGCATGCCACTAACACCAACATGTTTCAATATCATTAAAGTTTCAAAACTCTCAAATTTGGTTAAGTAAATCTTACCTTCTTTCTTATTGTTGGTTCTTCTTTATCTCTCAAATCCATGGATGTCAAGTCTTCTATGCTTCTTTCTCCTTCTCTTTCCTTCTTTTCATTTTTTCTTCTTTTTCTTCTTCTTCTTCTTCTTCTTCTTCTTCTTCTTATTCTATTCTTCTTCTTCTTCTTCTTCTCCTTCTTCTTCTTCCTTTTCTTTCTCTCCTGCACGTCTTCCACTCTCTTTTTGTTCCCAATTTTGTGAATTTATGAATAGTACACCCCTTATAATTGGCCCTAAAAAATTAGAATAATGTAAAAGTTTGTGGATTTTACTAGAATGCCCTCGGTTACTATTAATCTGAATTTTGACATACATTTTGACCTATTTCTGCTATGATTTTGGAAAAATATTCAACGTAAAAGTTGTAGATCTAGATCTCAGATTTCCGATGGTATAAAATTCATAAAAATCGGAGTTCGAATGAGAAAGTTATAGGACTACGAGTCGTTACACAGATATGCAAATCCATGACAATGGGGCATTATGTATTGTCGTCCCCAATGCATGCCACTATCCTATCCCTGAATCTATGGTCTAGGGGCGTTACATATCACCATACCCTAGCCCTGAAACTGGTGGTCTTGGGGGGTTAAGTATCGCCGTCCCTCAAGCCATTAAAACTAGAATCTAAAGGTGTTACGTGTCGTCGTCCCCCAAGTCCTGCTCTATATATGCATATGTCATGTCCGTCAATTACAGTAACCGTCAATTCCATATCTGAATCAAGTTACAACTGAGGTTGGTTTTTTCCCAATGCCTCGAAAAATCAATAAAATCATTCTTTTACAGTCAAAACTTTCCAAAATATTTTCTTTCATAATGTAACTGAAATAAACTTGACTAATGCCATTTGCGCTTAAAAGTAAGTCTCATTTCAATAACAAATAAGTAAATATCATTTTTAAAAGAAAGGTCCACTCACAGATTTGGAATCTGGCTAGCATAACATCCATTCGTCGAAGAAGATTGTGCTTTCTGCTGTAAATCTATGATTGATAGACTTAGTTACAATATGTTTCGGAACTAGGCTAAATTTCTTATTCAAGTAGTTGTTATTACTGCATAGTGTATAATTTTGTGACATGTTGTAATGTATAAATATAAGATGATATGAAACTCTTAAGGTGGTCTCTAACATCCTAAGTTGGGATTGAAATGAAATGAAATTGTTTATGTCATGTGTCGCGATGTCAAGTCTTGCGCGTCGCGACGCCCATATAAGTAGAACAAGGCAGAGATAATTTCCAGTTTCGCATCGCGACATCAAGGGTTGAGTGTAATTCCAACTTACATTTTGACTTACGCTCGAGCATCGCGATGCATTCGCTTCCATACCAAAAACAGAGAGCATTCACATGCTCGACATCATGACGCCAACCTAGACGCATCGCGACGCTACCTTATTTTCAGGGACAAAAATCAATTCTCCATGACACTTCCCAAGGTAATTCCAACACTTTCATCTACACTTCAACATGTTAGAACATCATTCATCACAAACTATATTTCCCCCAACACATTCACATACAATTGGCCAAGAGTTTATTATGCCACCTTTGAATTTTCCATCATGACCAAACCAAATTCATATATTAACATTAATTCCACACTTGAACTAATATAATTAACATCAATTGAAACAAACATAACCCTTTTTTAACTAGGTGAGAATTCGGCCAGCCCCTCTAGGTTCGGGAAAATTGGGCATTTGACAAACAAACATAATATATGTCATTATCTACATGAAAGTGCATGATTACACATGTTGTAGGCACTACATTTTTGCATATAATTCCCGATGATGAGTCTCACATGGAGACACTACCTCTTTAAATTGTGGAAGTCGCGGGAAACGAACGTCGGAATGGAAGAGTCAGACATTGACATCTTGTTGGATTTAATTCGCTTGTTTAGCTTCAGGTTCGCTTGTTGGACCTCTATTTTAAAACACATCCTTAGACCAAACCCCCACAAGTCACACACCAAACCCACACATCACCATCAACACATACAAACCCTCCTCAAATACTGCCCAATTCACACCCGCATGCCCCTGCAGCAGCCCTTGAACACGCCCACTGCCCCTGAAGTCAGCCCCTGAACACACCCACTGCCCCTGCAGCAGCCCCTGAACACGCCCACTGGCCCTGCAGCAGCCCCTAAACACGCTCACTGCCCCTGAACACGCCCACTGCCCCTGCAGCAACCGCTGAACACGCCCACTGCCCCTGAAGTCAGCCCCTGAACACGTCCAGCCCTGAAAATTGTCTCTGATACACGCCCATCACCTTCCAAATTAAAAAAAAAACACATATTAAACACATGCTAAAATCAAGAAAAATCACATTCCCTAATTAAAAGATACAAATCAAATCATATCTAATCACTTCCCTAATTAAAAGATTTTTCTCTATCACACACTAATTAAAAATATCTCCCATAATTACACAAATCATTTTCCCTTTTCACACAAGGTAAACTCCAACCCTTTGCCTATAAAAAGAAGCCTAAACCCAACCTGGAAGCCCTGGCTCATTCACGCAAGAAGCACTCCAAAAAGCCCTAGCTCATTCATCATATTCACGGCAAGCACATAAATAAATAAACCCTATCAGCACTCGTCTCTCCCTCCAGGTTCAACACGTCACAAGCCACTTACTCCTTTACACACACACGTCTCTTACTTAAACACGCACCCCATCAACCCTCAATAACAAAACAAATTAGGAGCCCTCGCGCACAGACCCTACACTCACGAACAGACCATGCACTCACGCACACAGGTCGTAAGCCCCCCACATCGAGAACCCTAAATCACTCTTTGCACGTTCCTCACACCACTCGGCACTTAAACACACACACACGGCAGAAGCCACCAAACACAAAACCTATAACTGAACAATAACCAAGCTGAAAACATTCCAAAACGGCCCCCTGCAGTCCCCAAAATAGTCCCAAAAATCAACCCTAGAATAGCAGTAAAAGCAACCCAAAACAGTGAGCAAAACGGTGAAACAGCGAACCAGTGAACCAGAGGAGTTTCGGAGCAACAACCCTTCCGACAACCGTGTAGCGCACTTCTGAGAAACGACTTAAGAGGTTAGACCTGAGGGCACCTTTTTTATTTATGCTCCTTTATTTTTCTTTATTTTCTTACTTTATGTCGCATGGGTATTGTTGATTGATGTATGCTATGGCTATTGGATGAATGGAATATGTGTCATCTCTTGTGGTATATCAGATGGAAACCCAGACATAAATTACATAGCTGAATCCGAATGGACGGTAGTGCAGTCTGTACTTGGGAAACAACTCCACATACAACTTGAGCAAACGGCACATATTTCACTTTATTTTATCTTGTTCGTCTATTATTCGCATTCTACGTTCCGCCATTTACTTTCCGTACGTTATTTGTTTGTGTATTGATGATATAGTACGCATGGGAAAATCAAGTTGGATTAAAGGTCCTCCGTTTTGAGGGATAAAAAGCCTAAGGGCTACCTTTGACACGACGTTTTGCCGCGCCGGACGAAGTACGTTTGATTGAATATGAGATATGTTTAATCGGACATACGGAGTTCCACATTATTATCTCATTCATTTGTATACATGGTAATATAATGCGCATTGGCTAACTAGGGTGGATTAAAGGTCCTCTATTCGAGGGAAATGCCTGAAGGCTACCTTAACCACGATGTTTTGCCGCGCCTTTTATTATGTCATTACCATTTGCATATCATTGCTTTATTATGCATGCATTGCATTCTAGTGCGTATGGGCTAACTAGGGTGGATTAAAGGTCCTCTATTCGAGGGAAATGCCTAAAGGCTACCTTTACCACGATGTTTTGCTGTGCCGGACGAGGTACACTCGATTGAACGTGAAATGTGTTCAATCGGGCATACAAGGTCCCATATTATTTATTTGTTTATTCATGTATTGATAATTTAATGCGAATGGGCTAACTATGGTGGATTAAAGGTCCTTTATTCGAGGGAAATGCCTAAAGGCTACCTTTACCATGATGTTTTGTCGCGCCGGACGAAGTGCACTCGATTAAATGTGAAATGTGTTTAATCGGGCACACGAGGTCCTACATTGTGTATTTGTTTATCCATGCATGTGTTTGTTTCGTTTCAGATTCCATTTTGGTAATCTCGTTCAAACGCGTTTCTGAACACTACACGAACGTATGTATTCTGTCTCAGTCCATTCGAACACGTTTACGAATGCTACTCGAATGTGCATGTGTTTTATTTCATCATGCATCAGGTCTTATCCCGTTCGAATACGTTCTCGAACGCTATACGAATGCGAACATTCTATTTACAGTTCGAATGCGAACATTCTGAACCCAACGGTTTGAGGTCTTCCCTTGCGAGGGGTGAGTGCGGCCTTAAATCATTTTCCCGGTTCACACCGGGTGGCGACTCCATTTTTATTATTCTCCGGTATAGTCCCCCATGGGCTACTCTGTACTCCCAACTAGGCCGTGAGCCTGGAACAACGTCTCCGATGTCTGTGTCCTACAGTCTGGCGACTCCACTGGGGATAGAGAATGGCCCTGAAATAATGTCTTGTAGTGATTGTGATTTGTGCTTTAGTTAACCGTGTCTATAGTGGGTTGAGGGGGTTTAATCAAAGGCATTGTTAAGGCTAGGTGACGGTTTGGTGTCTTCTGTCATTCACTACCTTTCTATGAGGAAAAGCTATGAAGGCACCTAGATAATCATTAGCCGTAGCTCGTTGTGACAGACTAATTTGGAGGACTTGTTGTTTATTCCTGTCACCAAGGCAATAAGAGCTTAAAAGGCTTGGGTTTCTAAGAGAGTTCACTTCGCCCTCCCTCTAGGGAATCTTCAATAGGAAATCCATTTGACAGTCAGTCACGCACCATAACTCATTGGCACATATCGTAAGGTATAAAAAAAGTGCGCTCACTTGATCACTCGAACCCTTGATTGGGGAGACCTAGTTGTGGGCAATCCTTCGCCAGCGAGAGCCTTTGTCTAAACTCCCGTAAACCCACATGTAGACCATAGTTGTACGACCAATAGAAACTATTTCCTTGTGCTTGTGTTTAGGGACAATCATCATTTGGATTCAGTTGGACTTCTTGTCAGAAATGCGAACTTGTTGGGCCATTTAAACTGGGATGAACTTGTATCTCATGACAATTGGGCTAAAAGTTTCTAAAATGTCGATGGGCCACTCTGTAGAAATTGTTTCTTTATGCTTATGCTTAGGACTATCATCATTTAGACTCAGTTGGACTTCTTTTCAGAAATACGAACTTGTTGGGCCATTTAAACTAGGATGAGTTCGTATCTTATGACAATTGGGCTAAAAGTTTCTAAAATGCCGATGGGCCACTCTGTAGAAATTTTTTATTTATGCTTATACTTAGGACCATCATCATTTGGACTCAGTTAGACTTCTTGTCAAAAAGGTGAACTTATTGGGCCGTTTAAACTGGGATGAGTTCGTATCTTATGACAATGGGCTAAAAGTTTCTAAAATGCCGATGGGTCATCCTGTGTTTGGGCCTCTTATCATTTGAAGTTGTTTAACCATGTTATCGCAAAGGTGTAAACATGTTGGGCTTTTTCAACTGGGACAAGTTTGCACCTTACAATAATGTGATTGAAGCTTTAAAATGACAAGAGGCCGACTTATATATTCCATGTATTGCACGTATACATGCTGACTGAGAATTTTAAAAGATACCATAGATTCTCGTTGGGTTAGGAAAGAGGGAAGACTCATCAAAAGGCCCATAGCAAACATGAGCGAATCAGAGGATGAGGTATCCCATATGGATCAGTTGGAGACCAATCTCACCAAGGTTACTGAACAGTTGCAAGCCTTAACTACTGCTATGGCTAATATGGTCGTGCCCCATGCTAGGGGAAACTCTGAGAATGTGAGGCATGAGGAGCCTCCGAACAGGTTGGGGGATGACATCCCCGCTTTTGATGATGACATGGCTGAATATGCGGCAGGAAGAATGACTGGGTCTCAGGAAGAATTGCAGAAGCTCCGGGATCAGGTAGAATCGGTTACCCGTAAGCTGAAGGGTAATCATGATGACTTGTTGGACTATGAGGTGATGAATTTTGAGGAGTAGCTGCCAGCTCAGTTCAAAATGCCTAACATAGCCAAGTTCAACGGGAACGGGGATCCGAGGGTCCATCTTTGACAATATGTTTCAGTGATAAGTTTAGTAGGCCTGTCGCAGCGTCAGGTTCAGAAGATGTTCGTGATGTCGCTTGAAGGGGCACCCGTAGTGTGGTATCATGGCCTGGAGAGAAAGGTCAAAGATGATTGGAGGGCATTAGCAGATGCCTTTCTAAAAAAGTATGTCACAGATTTAGAGATCGATTTGTCGCTTCATGACTTGGAGAATACCAAGCAGAAACCGGAGGAAAGTTTCAAAGAGTATGTAGATCGCTGGAGGAGCCAGCTTCTGAAGATGCAGAATTGGCCTTCGGAGAAGGACCAGATCAAAATGATCATCAATGGCACCAAGCCCTCTATTTATGGTAAGCTGAGGAGGATGACTTCGATGATTTCTAATTTTCGACAGTTGAGGGAGACTGTTACGGATATTGAGGAGGAAGAAGTTAAGAACAGAAAGTTCTATGGCCAGAAAAGAAGGACTTTTGGGGGGCATTCTGAGACTAAGCCCGCTACTGCCGAGGTTGCTGCCATTAGGAACCAGCATTTCTATAACCTGAGGAAGCCTTTATCTAAGGTGCTTGAGAAGTTGAAGGAACAAGGGCTCCTAAAACCCTTAGAAGCTAAACCACTCCCCCACCCTCCACCGCCACACCTCAATGTGAACCTTTATTGTCACTTCCACCAGCAACATGGCCATGACACTGATAACTGCACCCGCCTCAGGCATGCAATCCAAGACCTCATAGATTCCCACAAAATACCCGACTTGGAAAAAGAACAACCCAACACACATAGAAATCCTCTACCAAACTACCACTCTGTTCCACCACCCACCTGCATGATCAACTCAGGCCTACCCGAAAGCTTTTTCCGCCAAACTCTCAACCACCTAGTTTCTTTCATGGGGATAGGGAACGACAACAGTGGATAACCATAGGCCGAGGAAGAAGGCAATGCTGCGAATGATGAAGTTGTTCTTCCTAGTTTATTTGATCTTGCATTTTTAATAAAGACATTGATTTTATCTACTTGTTCGAACCTTTTCTTAATGATGATAAAGACGTTTATTTCGCTTACTTGCCTGAGTCTCTTCCTTTCAACTTGCAACATGAGTATATTTGACAAAAACATTCAACCCTAGTACTATGATACTCAGCGATGTTTAGAACATGGGGAATCCTCGGAAGAAGCAAGCAGAAAAGACAGGATAGCCATTTAGAAATTGGGAAACAGGGCGGTGAAGCTGTCAGACTTATAAGGGAATGAGCTCACCGAGCCTACCAACGTGGATAGAATGAAGCGGTACTTTGCCTGAGGAAGAGAAGACCGAATAGTCACCGAGGGAACTGGCAGAAGACCTAACCCAATGGAATATGAAACTCATTCAGGCATGCATGCATACACCTAACGCACTTGCATTCTTTTATTTTATTGTGTTTTGTTTTGTTTGTATTCACAGGTTTCAACAAAGAAAAATAGAAAGCGTCAAATGCAAGCCAACCAGAAGCAGAAACAGTACAGAGTCAGCAGTTTTCAGGAATGAATCACAGGGGGCGGGGCCCACATTAGTATCAGTTTGGGGCGAGGCCCACATCAGTATCAGTTTGGGGACGAGGCCCACATCAGTATCACTTTGGGGCGAGGCCCACATCAGTATCAGTTGGGGGCGAGGCCCACATCAGTATCAGTTTGGGGCGAGGCCCACATCAGTATCTGTTTGGGGCGAGGCCCACACCAGTATCACTTTGGGGCGAGGCCCACATCAGTATCAATTTGGAGGCGAGGCCCACATCAGTATCAGTTTGGGGCGAGGCCCCATCAGTATCAGTTTGAGGCGAGTCCCACATCAGTATTAGTTTTGGGGATGAGTCCTAGGGTTGAGGCCCACATCAGTATCAATTTGGGGCGAGGCCCACATGAGTATCAGTTTTGGGGGCGAGGCCCACATCAGTATCAGTTGGGGGCGAGGCCCACATCAGTATCAGTTTGGGGGTGAGTCCCACATCAGTATCTGTTTGGGGCGAGGCCCACATCAATATCTGTTTGGGGAGAGGCCCACATCAATATCTGTTTGGGGCGAGGCCCACATCAGTATCAGTTTTGGGCGAGGCCCACACCAGTATCACTTTGGGACGAGGCCCACATCAGTATCAGTTTGAGGGCGAGGCCCACATCAGTATCAGTTTGGGGTGAGGCCCACACCAGTATCAGTTTGGGGCGAGGCCCACATCAGTATCAATTTGGGGGCGAGGCCCACATCAGTATCAGTTTTGGGGGCGAGGCCCACATCAGTATTAGTTGGGGGCGAGGCCCACATCAGTATCAGTTTGGTGGCGAGGCCCACATCAGTATCAGTTTGGGGTGAGGCGCACATCAATATCTGTTTGGGGCGAGGCTCACATCAGTATCTGTTTGGGGCGAGGCCCACATCAGTATCAGTTTGGGGCAAGGCCCGCACCAGTATCACTTTGGGACGAGGCCCACATCATTAAGCTTGGCGCAGTAGACTCCTTAATTTCTTTATCAGAACTAAGGGTTAGATCCTTAAAGTATGATAATGAAATTGAAGGATCTTTATAAATCTATACTTAGATTTTAGAAGTACTAAATTGCAATACATAAATCTTGGAGAGTTAATGACTATTCTCAAAGAGACAAAGTCAAACTTTTCAATAAGGCAAGTAGCGCAAGGCGCACCTTACTTCGATATTCTAGAAACCCGAGGCTTGGCCAAAGGCTTCTAGAATGTTGAAAATGGCAAATGCAAAATCATTATAATCTTCTGGGAAGATAAAAGGATATATCCCAAAATGTCTGCCTAAATTGTGGCAAATGGAATTGTGGAAGCGTGACTGCCATTTGGACAAGGCAGACATGAAGAAATTGAAGATGAGCAAGGCTCCAACTTCAAATATGTTTGTCATAATATGTTCACTACTAGTATTGAAATTTGATTTTAGATACTTAGTGTGTTATTAATGACCTAGTCACCCTAAATTTAAACTTTTGTGTAATAGCCATTATGCCTAATTCTCTTTGCATCACCTTCTATTCACTAAAAAGTTTACCTTGAAAAATTCCAATTGAATTATCACATTCAAAGAAATCTGAAGCGAACGTGTCTGATGATAAAACTTAAGGAATGCACATAAACTGATCATGTGTAGTTGAGATGTTACTAAAATGATGAATTTGAGTGACAACACAAAAACATTTAGTTTCTACAAATTCATCTTGTTGCCTCATATGATAACCAATCTCATCAACTGTAGATTCATAATGTTGTGTTTAAAAACTTGAACTTTTCACATCTCGATGGTCATTAGCGAGACTACTTCAAAGTTAAATGAAGATGAATGTTCATGGAATGAAGACAAATGTTCTTGAGATGTTGATTCATAAGCAAAAGGTCGGCTTATCAACATCAGATTGCGTTCAGTCAATACTTTAGCAGTCGTCGACATAAAAAGACCCATAAATCCATGAGCTGTCATCAGTCCAGAATTCAAATATATAAGAATCCTAACCGTTTCACCATCTGCTATTTCAACAGGTTCAAAAAGTCAATGGCTATTCAATTTCATTGACAAATCTGTCTTCACTGATATGTCAAAATCATCTTGACTTTTCTGAATATACTGATAAACTCTTTCAATAAAATCTTTACATGTAGAATCTTTTCGAAGAAAAAATAGTTTATTATTCCCATTTATATATTCCATTATAAGATTATTAGTCATGTTCTCCCATGAACTATCAAACACCATCTTAATCACAACCATAGTATTGTCTACTATATATGAAAACACAACAAACTATTTAACGAATTACACTTCAATCAAAAGGACTCAGTGCGAATGATGTCGCACACTCATCGCATTATGCGACGGAAGTCATCCCACAGCTTGACTGTGCCTATTGCTTTATGCGACCGTGGACATCGCACTATACGACAATGGTTGTCGTTGTCATCGCATTATGCGACAACGTCCATCGCACAATACGATAAAGGCCATCGCACTGTGCGACGGAGTCCATTGCACTCTGAGAAAGATTTCATCACACTGCGACGATGTATGTCGCTCATATACGTGTTGCTCATCACTTATAACACTAAATCTAATCATGCTTAAATCTAACACTACAAAACTAATAATTCGTCAATATTATGGGAAAATTTGAAAAATTAACAAAAATATAAACACTTAGTGGAAAATGTAGCATACCTCAACTTATTTTTTTTTGAAGTTCTAATGAGGGAAGATTACTTTATGAATGAGACAAAGAAAGTTTTATTTTTATGTATTTTTTTTCGAGTTATGACAGTACTTATATGTCAGGAGAGTAATTTGATCTCTTTATTGACAGTTTGGATAAATATATATATATATATATATATATATATATATATATATAAACTTAATTATCGCTAATTGAAAAAATGTTTTACTTTTTTTTTATTTTGGCTAATTTCCCTTTCTATTTCTCACAATCACACGTCACATCGGCATTACTTTTGAGGTTATAAAGAACAAAGCATTTTGTCTTTGATGAGTGGTAAATCTATCACTATTTCCCACTCATTTAACCTAATTTTTGTATATTTTATTGAGTTTTGTGAATATTTTGATGTGTTTTGAGTTATTTTATAGATAAATAAAGTTTCAGGACATTTTGGAGGTGATTTGGGCCAAAACAGTGAAAATTGGACGAAAAAGGGCATTTTGGTAAATGCGCTGAACAGTGCTAACGTGCGCCGGGTCCCAAATCAGAATCTGAGAAAAGTTTGACTTTGCTAACGTGTGCCGTGCCACGTGTCACCATTACAGCCGATCTGCTAACATATGCCGTGCCACGTGTCAGCATCCTACAGTGCCGACAGTCATCATCGCCACATGTGCCACGTGTCACTCCACGTCATTGACACGTCATCAACCACATCACCAGGTTGACCAAGTCAAACTGCCACCTCACCGCCACGTCATCATCAACCAATCAGGAAGTGCCACGTGTCACAATCCTACGGTGCCGACAGTCTCTTTCCCACGTGTCACCACGTCACCGCCATGTCACCGCCACGACAGCATCAATCGTTGAGTATCTAATCCATATCTGACACGCGGCAGATAAGAATCTCATCGACCAATCAGAAGCCGCCACGTGTCACAATAATTGAAGCCCAACCAGCTCGCCACGTGTCACCTTATCAGCTTATCTAGATCCAGCTTAACGTTCGCGAAGTCAAGTCTGGCTGACGACTCTAAACTTAGCGCTAGCAGGGAGGCAACCCATGCAATTTTTGTATATATTGTGATCTGGTGTGTTTTATTTTTTGTGTGTTTAATTTTTGCAGGTTTAGTCATTTGAATATGGAAGAAGCACTCGCAAATCTTCGCAAGCAATTTCCTTCCCTCCCTCAAAAATCTCTGATGAAAGTTTACAAAGCTCGCTTGGAACGGATGAGATTACTGATGATTAAAGTTATTCCTACTGACATTCGTTGGTTAATTGAAGCACGGGTTCGATTGGGAGGTGAGTCTTCTAACTCTTTTATTTCACATCTATCTGGTTTTGGAAGAAACACCTATGCAAAGAAACGTAGAGCTAAGAAAATGAGTGTTTGTTACAAATGTGCACGCTGGAATTGCAATACTCGTTGTCGTTCTTTAGGAATGGTGTCTGATAACCGCGAAGATTAGATTAATTTCATTAGGGATGGCTTGAGTAAGGAGTCTTTGGATGACATATCTAAAACTCTTGAGACGCATCCCAGTGGATGTGTGTATCATGAAATTCGCATGTTATATGCACAATTCCAAAAGGAAAGACAACTGTTATGTCTCGGGAATCTGACTCAAAAATACCCTGTCTGCCAATTTATAAGAAAATTGGATGGGAAGCTTGTCCCTGACGCATAGACGTCAATCAAGCCGTTACTTTTCTTGTAAATATTATATCTCTTTGTCTTTTCTTAATAATTGTGATTTGTTTTGTTGTTTTTCTTTTGTTTTCTCCAACAGGATCCAGACCTTTTTGACTATCACGATATTATTTCGCTACTAATCGTCGTCTAGAAGATACTTGTGCTATTTTTACTCACCCTTTTCAGGTACTATAAATTCAGCCCGTCATTTCACTTTTGAAGGCATCCAGAGTTGAGAAAGAAATACATAAAAAAATGGAAGCCACTTCAAGAAGACGAATTGAGAACATCTGTGTGTTTTGCGGTACTAGTGTTGGTAATAAACCACAATACGTAGAAGCAGCACAGGAATTGGGTCGAGTCTTAGCTGCAAGGAATATGCACTTAATTTATGGCGGAGGAAATCTTGGACTAATGGGGATCGTTTCAAAGGCCGTACAGGAAGGAGGCAGTCACGTTTTGGGAATCATTCCAAAACCCTTGACATAAGCAAATCTTATTGAACCATCAAACGGAGAGGAACTGATCGTGTCAGGTATGTCTGAACGACTGGTAGAAATGATTAATCGTGCTGATGCTTTTATCGCTTTGCCAGGTGGCTTGGGTACATTGGAGGAAATTTTTATAGTTCTATATTGGGCGAACATGAACATACACCAGAAAACTCTTGGACTGTTTAATGTTGATGGATTTTATGATTTTCTTTGTGTGTTTCTTGATGATGCTCGGAGAAATGGGTTCGTGTCAAAACCTTTGAAAGAACTCCTCTTTACTGCCAAAACTGCTCCGGATCTAATAGACCAACTCATAGCCTATGAACCACAAGTTGATCCTATCCTTTCAAAGATAAATTGGTCTGAGGACGATCGTGGTAAGAGGCGTAGGATTAATCTGGATCTTAACCTTTAATTTCTTGTAGAATTTCAGCTAACCAGGTATTATCTTCTAAACTCTTCCTCTACTGTTTAAGACATTGGGGACAATGTCTCATTTAGGTTTGGGGGAGGGAATTAGTTTATCAGTACCCTTTTTTTAGTTTGTGTGTTGTTTTTAGTCCAAAATTTTTCGAAAAATACAAAAAAAATTGAAAATTTTTCGAAAATTACAAAAATATTTTGCATTTTTATTTGACTAAAAATGTAAAATTGGTAAGAGATAGCTGATTCAGTAATTTAGAATAAACAAAACAACTAGTAACTTGGAGTAGAAGTTTCACCTGATTAGTAACTAACTTCTTTATTCTCTTTTCGCTTGTCTTTTTGCTTTTGTGTGCATTAGTTTTACTACCTTTTTACTTTTGTAAAATGTTTGTGGGTATCATTGATGTAAACCCTCACGAGACTACTGTTGAGTTCAATCAAGTCCCAAAGATCATAAATCATGCAAAAAACGAGTTGAATACAACCAAATGAGGTGCGGAAAAGACTCACATTGATCGGTTGGATGCTCCGAAGATGAACCACGAACGCAATGCCTTCTCCTCTTCTGTCATGCTCACGGTAAACCCACTGGTTTGGGCTTCAAGATTCGGTCATGGTGGGTTTGTGGACTTCATCTTCATCTTCGAGCTCCAAGCTTCAACAATGGATTCCAAGCTCATGAAATCACTTCCCTATCACCTTGATATGTCTCCATGAGTGTGCTAGCACTTTTATCTTGCAACAAGATTACTTCTTTTCTCCCTTTACTGCATTAGGTCTTGAACCAGAAAAAAAAGGAAGGCAGCAGCCCCTTGGGCGTGAGGAAGAAGAGAGAAAGAGATGAGGGAAAGGTTTCCAAAACCTAATACCGTAAAAAGAGAGAGAAATGAATTAGAAAATAAAAAATTGTAAAAGTTTATATAATTTCCAAAAATATTTAATAAACCATTTACCTTTTTCTATTTCAAAAAGCAAAGCATTAAATGCTTGTCTATCACCTCAAATCAATTCACATCAATCACTCAAATGTCACATCACTCAAAGTGACATGTGATTTGACGCTTGATGTGACTTGCGATTTTGACGCTTGATTTGACTTGCGTGCCGCACTCGAATTCGAAATGCGAATGCGCTCGCAAACAATCCCGGGCTTGGGTTCATTAATTCCAAATTAACGAATTTTCGTCACGTCGTAATTAAATGATTACGCCTAGCGAATTCACTATTCACGTCGCTAACGAATTAATTCTAAATTAATTCGTTCGCCCGAATTAAAATCTAATTTCAATTCCGCGTCGAAATCTAATTTCGTTATAATATATCGAATATATTAATTTATCGATTAATTCCAATTAATCGTTCTCTCTCTTTACGATATTTTATTCCGAGATAAAATATCTCCGTAATTAATCCCAGATTAATTTTCTCTCTCATTATATTAATCCCAGATTAATAAAAGTGCGAGTCATACGTCATCGGTGAATCTTCAGGAACCGACCCATGAGATCTCCGGATATGTTGGCAGTAAATACGGTCGTCGGACTATCCAAACACGTAAGTACCTCGTACTACGTTTATATACCGATTTACAAGACAAGGTTGGCTTCTAGCAAAGCGCCATGCCTACCCAATTCTCCAGAAATATTCTTACAGGAATATATAGATCTGTATCACGCGTATATACCGTAGTATTGTGCATATCGGCCCAGTATCGGATAGTCACGTGCTAGGGCTGGGGCTGGATAAGTGTCTGCCCCGTCCGAAGCACATGCCGGATGTCTGGTAACATAGTCTCTATAATCGGATATTCATGACCTGGTCACAATATCCTGATTGGTTGCGCAACACTCAAGAGCACTAGTACCGTATCCTGCGTGACATCATCTCCACTATGACTGAAGTGATACTTCCGTCTTGACATCACACCCAATACACTACGACTCTCTGATAAACCCAGAAGTGGTGTACGCAGAACCGGTTAAAGCCATGTACCACCAAGACCAAAGTCTATCGATTATCGTAAGTATTAGCGATGCAAGTCTCAGGTTAAGACTATACACACCTACCTTGATTTCGGCCTCCCATACACATAGTCATAATACCAATGGGATTCCGAAGGGTCTATCCAGAGCGAAGCTGTTTCCCGTACCATCGGAAACACAACCTCCTATCGCACTTGCATAAGTATCCAATACTTATATATATGAGAACTATGCCGTTGTGCCCTCACAACGCGCACAAGTACAATACTAGCCTATTCCGCATTATCGATGTCCTATCTCGATAATACTCCGGCTAGGGATATTTAATGATTAATCCTTTGTGGACTGATACTGTCTCATATCATTCTCAATCCAGGAACTAATCATAGGGACCTCTCTTCATTTATATATCTATGGTGATCTAATCACAAATGATGAGAGTACAATTTCCTTGTTACATAGTTAATTTGTACAACAACACCATGATCTGTACAAATAGTGACGCTATGGGTCATATTATCCAACAATCTCCCACTTGGCACATAGCCAGTCACTCAAGTGTCCCACACCCGAACTATGAACGGTTCGCTCAATTGCTGAGGAAAGGTTTTCGTCAGCGGATTTGTTTAATTATCGTCTGACGCAATTTACACGATCATCACATCGCCACGATGTATGATCCGAACGAATCAGATGATATAGAAGTATATATCTGGATCGTCGATGAGACCTTTAATTCCTTAGCCTGTGATGACGCCTAGCTCAGCTGCTAAAAGAACTATATCTAATCTAATTAGATTTATTTTCGATCCAAATGGCTTCTATTGCTGCCTCAGCTGCAGCAATAATCCACATTTGTTGTTTATTCGGCAACAGTTATCTTGCTCGGAAGATTTCCAGCTCACTGTCCCAGTGTTCAAACTTTATAGTACCGCAGTATTTACCGGTTGGAAACTTGCAACAGTGATCCTAGTCACTTCAAGTTCTCCTACTCCATAATTTAAGACAGCATCTTAGTTCTCTCAGATACTAACAGATGTTCTTAATCTTCAATCCAGTGACTATCACTTGGATTGACCCGATTGTGACTCCATATGCTCGAAGCGTATGAGACACCAATACAAGTACATTTTAAATGTACAATTTCCCAGAGAGTGTTAACAACTCCAAATCTATCCCTGTAGATCTTTATTCCTTGAATAAAGTTGTTACTCCCCAGAATTCTACGGAGAATTTCTATGAAAGAATATCTATGAAAGCCAAGCTTTCACCAATTGCTTTATGGGAATTTCATTGTCAGTGCCCCCCACTAACCTCCTTATATACACAAGAATCATTTCGTTTTGAATTTAATCATACTCCTTATGATTACATCAAAACGATAATTCCTAGAACCTATGCTTGCTTCAATCCAAACATGGATCGAATAACATGCAAACCTTGTTTGCTTGTTATGGTACGGCAAAACCGATAGGATGTTATAAACATCCTCCGAAAGGTTTCCTTTTCAGGAAAGCGATTTTCCGTTAAGCTGTCATATTTCATAAATGAAATACACAGCTTTAGCAAGCATTATCCAAATGGATTTACAATAGCAACATGTAAAAGGTTTCGTCGTAATCAACACAATGTTGATAACTCTACCTTTTCTTTACAAGCCTAGCTTAGTACGTTGGTATGTTGCCTTTCATGTATGTCTTCCTTGAAGACTTATAAAGTACCAATAGGCACAATGTCTTATGGTACATCAACTAGTATCCAAACTTGTTGATATACATGGAATCCATTTTGGACTCATGACACTTTGTCATAATAGGGTGTCGATACCTTGTATCACTACCTTATACGTAATCAGTTGGTATACCTTAAAAGATTAACATCTTTATGAGGTGAGATCAGAAATCCATACCCTAGGTTGTTTTCTGATTCTCTCCGATCTACGCAGTTCTTGTGTACTCGAAGATTAATGGAATAGTTTCATCATTGATGAACTATTTATGTTCCATTAGGAATAGGTGCCTTGAATAGTATTACTCTGATTTTCATCGAGTTTTACTATCCTCCCATATACCACTGCATGTCTGTATTCCTCTCAGGAAAACTGCATGGTGAGCAACAATCTAATTGTTCTCTGGTGAGATGTATAAATACAATACTTATGGTATCCCTAGGATAGCCTACAATTGACACTTATCCAATTTGGGTTCTAGTTTGGTATCATCCAAACATATGCCTAGCATCCCAAATGGTCAGGAATGAGAAACCCGGTTTCTTTCCCGTTCATATCTAATATGATATTTGTCAAACAAATTATTATGGAACCTTATTCTAAATAAGTTATTGCACTGTTAAAACTTATCCGTTGAAGGAAATGGTAGCTCAGAGCGACTCATGATTAGCCTTATCATGTCTAACATGATTCGGTTAATCCGTTCGGACACACCGTCACTTTGACGTGTTCCGGGAGGAGTCCTTATTTGAAAAAAACTATACTCTTTCAAGTATATAAGAAACTTATTGCTTAAGTATTTTCCATTACGGTCTTACCGTGACGGTATAATACTATAGCCGATCTGTTTGTCTATTTCGTGTCGAAACTCTAAAAGTTTCTGATTTGTGTTCTTCAAAAGAAACACATAACCATAACGTGATGCCACATCCGTTAAGGTCACGAAATATTCATGTTCACATCTAGCCTAGCTAGATATGGGCCCACAAACTTCACCATGAATAGGGCTAACAGATCGGTGGCATTTACACTTTTACTAAGTAAATAGTGTTTTAGGCACATTGCCCATTAAACTAGATTCGTAGACTTTATTTGAATAGTCAAATCAGTCCTGGTACCCACTCTTCAAAAGTGTGGATATACGAGTCTTGTATAATTGTGTCCCAGACAACAATGCCACAAATAAGTCTCTATTTGATCAAATCAATTTGAGCTATTTATTTGTCATTTTATATGTTTTGAGATTTTTTATTATATTCAAAATATAAATTCTTTTATTCACATCTAATGTGTTTATCTCAGTATCATCTTTATATAATGAAACACTGAGTGTTCTAGAATATAAAGGTTTATCCACAATGGATTAAGCACTGATATAGAGATAATGTCTCTAGTCAAACTAGTTACATTATAACAGTTCCTAATTTAAGTACACACCCGAAGGGTAGTTCCTAAACTTAGGTATCTACGGTCGAAACAGCGACTTTCGTCCCGTTTCCGATTCGCAGAGGAATCTCAGTTTGAAGTCAGTATCCTGCTCAAAGCAGATTCTGAACATCAATACATATATTTTATGTACCACACTAAGTATTTAAAATCTAATTTCAATACTAGCTGTGAACATAACTAAGACAAACATTTTCAAAGTAAGAGCCTTGCCCTTTCTTTAATTCCTTCGTGTCTGCCATATCCAAATGGTAGTCACTTTGGTATATGTCAATTATCCTTTTTCAATATTTTAGGAACCTTAGGCCAAGCCTTGGGTTTTTAGAATATCGAAACGATGTGCACCTCGTGCTACATGCCCAATTGCAAACTTTGACTTTATCTCCTCTAGAATAGTCAATTAATTCTCCAAGAATTATAAATTGCAATTTTAATACTTCTTAAATCTAAAATTAGATTTATGACAAGTATATTAAATTAAGCATTAAAGTCATCATCACATAAATCTTCCAAAGATTTTATGCTCTACTTATTTTGCTTAATTTTGGGCTTAAGGTATAATAAGTTATTTTATCAAATAAAGTAACCTATTATTTATTCCCAATTTGAAAATTAAATCATTTAAAATATTTTAATCCCAGATTATATTTTAAATATCCAACTTTTCAATTTTATCTTGATTACAATAGTCCAACTATTTAATCAACGATTAGTGGTACTATATATATTATAATGATTATAATAGTCCAACTATATAATCAAATATAATCCAAATTAATTAACCTCAATTACATTGATTACTATAATCCAATTATAAAATCAACTGTAAACTGAAATTAATTAATTCAAATATATTGATTAATATAATCCAATTATATATAATCAAGTATAATACAGTCCAACTGTTTATTAAAATAACAATTTAAATATTAGTCTGACTAACATTTAATCTAATGACGAAATAATTTAAATGAGCGCGTATGGCGAGTAATTGAACGAATATTGCAAATTCAATTCTTGCCTCCCACTATTTTTCGGCGAGCCTCCAACCCTCTGTCGAGTACTCGGGAAACCGTGTTTCCTAGTGGGCTAGGATCCCGTTAAATATCACACAATCTTGACTTTGGCCAACAAATTGTATGATAATTAACTAGGTAGATCTCTAAGATCAATTGGATCCAATCCAATTCCTAGATCCAGTAGGTGGACATCCAAGTCCCAAACATATATCTCATATATGCCTATACATCGAATGTATACCCTAACCTTTTTCCTCTGAATCAACTAGGCCTTGGCTTTGGCACAACAAACCTAGTGATCCCAGTCAAGCGCGGACCCATTGACATGGAAGCTTCGTAATCAATGTCAATGGACAAGAAGTGGTCTTGACTTTGGCCAACAAACCACAACTTGGACACGACACCGATATGGAACAAAGCCTCGTGATTAAAACACATCTTCGACGGACAAGGGCTTGACTTTGGCCAACAACCCCTGCCAATCTCGGATCTTGAGTAAGAATCACTCAATGGAAGGAAAATAAACGCTTGATATTTAACGAGGGTTTTTCGCGTGCAAATTGGCTACCAATTTATTATCTTTGTTAAGGTCTCATCATCATACACCCTTAAACATGCATTCTAAACACATAATAAAGCGCATATGATAAAATAATAATGATATGCGGATGGATATTTTACACATTGATCCTAGATCAAATCTCTCACTTTCTCTCTCCCGCTAGCACAAATATTTCTTCTACCCGTTACACTACACTTCTAAAGAAACCTCATTTGCATTGAGGGGAATAGGTGAGAAGAGAATACAAAGAAATAGGAGATAAGGCTGGACTCGCAGGTCCAATTAATAAATCAAATTTATTACAATTTCCAAAATCACCCCACCCGGCTAATATCCATCCGATATACATTATTCAAACATCACAACCATGTATTCATACAAGCATGTTATCAATCAATCTAATCAAATTAATTAATCTGATAATTAGTGATCATCCAATGTTCAAACAACAATTTGATTTTGTTCGAGCCAAACTCGTTTTGCGAACACGTACTCAAAGTACGATTTCTCAAATAAAATTAAATTACATAATTAAATCCAATTTAATACGTATTTAATTCTAATTCATTATTTAATTCCAAATTAAATATTACACTTTATAAAATAAACCTTTACGACTTAAATTCCAAATTTAATCGTTACGGGTCTCAAAGCCCGATTAATATCCAATATTAATTTAATTAAAGTCCAATGGGCTTTTAATTAATTTCTTGAGGCGTGGACTTTTGGTCAACTCGGGTCAAACCGAATAACCAAAATCCAATCCGGGAGTTACCCCATAAGCCCATAAATTAATTTAGGCCCATTAGGCCCAATTAAACGTTAAAGGTTCATTAGTCGCATTTGGGCCTTTTGGAAGCGGTTTTGGGCCTAATTGGATCCAACCAATTTTGGCCTAAACCAACTTTGTACAACAAAGTCCAATAAACCCAATAACAACTTTAAAAGCCAAATCCAATTTTAAGGCCCAATAATTTAATTTCAAAAATTCCAAATTTTCCAATTAAATTACCTAAAGTGTATAGCATTATTAATTACCCAAATCAAAGTTTCCAAAACACTAAATTTTTCCAATTAATCATGCTTATCATCAATTAATCATGTCCAACATAATTTGATCAAAATCAAACCCAATTAACACATGCTAAAGTCTCGGCCATAAGGGGAAAAAATGCCCAAATCAAATTCAATCCAATTGAACCCAATCAAACATAAATTCAACATCCCTAAATGATTTCCAAGTCATCCAATGAACAAAAAATCAAAAATCCAAGACAATATTAGGGTTCATATTTTCGGCCATCACAAGCAAATTGGGGAAAATTGTTCCAAACACTTTTTCATCAAATTGATCTAATCAATCATCAATTAAACAACATTTAAACATTCTAAATCATCCAATTTCATTAAACATGCTCAAAATCAAGTTTACCCAAATTAAAGTTTTGGCCAACAATAAGCAAATTGGGGAAAATCAATCCAATTAATTTTTCTTCAAATTGATTACATATAACTCTAAGTTATTCATATACAAACATTCTTAAACAAACAATTTGTCAAAATCATGCTTAAAACAAAAAGCCCCAAATTTTGCTAAGAACCCTAAATTCGTTTTATGCAACCAATAGCTCTTGATACCATTGTTGAGTTTCAATCAAGTCCCAAAGATCATAAATCATGCAAAAAACGAGTTGAATACAACCAAATGAGGTGCGGAAAAGACTCACATTGATCGGTTGGATGCTCCGAAGATGAACCACGAACGCACTGCCTTCTCCTCTTCTGTCATGCTCACGGTAAACCCACTGGTTTGGGCTTCAAGATTCGCTCATGGTGGGTTTGTGGACTCCATCTTCATCTTCGAGCTCCAAGCTTCAACAATGGATTCCAAGCTCATGAAATCACTTCCCTATCACCTTGATATGACTCCATGAGTGTGCTAGCACTTTTATCTTGCAACAAGATTACTTCTTTTCTCCCTTTACTGCATTCGGTCTTGAACCAGAAAAAAAGGAAGGCAGCAGCCCCTTGGGCGTGAGGAAGAAGAGAGGAAAGAGAGGAGGGAAAGGTTTCCAAAAACCTAATACCGTAAAAAGAGAGAGAAATGAATTAGAAAATAAAAAATTTTAAAAGGTTTATATAATTTCCAAAAATATTTAATAAACCATTTACCTTTTTCTATTTCAAAAAGCAAAGCATTAAATGCTTGTCTATCACCTCAAATCAATTCACATCAATCACTCAAATGTCACATCAATCAAAGTGACATGTGATTTGACGCTTGATGTGACTTTCGATTTTGACGTTTGATTGACTTGCGTGCCGCACTCGAATTCGAAATGCGAATGCGCTAGCAAACAATCCCGGGCTTGGGTTCATTAATTCCAAATTAACAAATTTATGTCGCGTCGTAATTAAATGATTACGCCTAGTGAATTCACTATTCACGTCGCTAACGAATTAATTCTAAATTAATTCGTTCGCCCGAATTAAAATCTAATTTCAATTCCGCGTCGAAATCTAATTTCGTTATAATATATCGAATATATTAATTTATCGATTAATTCCAAATTAATCGTTCTCTCTCTTTAACGATATTTTATCCGAGATAAAATATCTCCGTAATTAATCCCAGATTAATTTTCTCTCTCATTATATTAATCCCAGATTAATAAAAGTGCGAGTCATACGTCATCGGTGAATCTTCAGGAACCGACCCATGAGATCTTCGGATATGTTGGCAGTAAATACGGCCGTCGGACTATCCGAACACGTAAGTACCTCGTACTACGTTTATACCGATTTACAAGACAAGGTTGGCTTCTAGCAAAGCGCCATGCCTACCCAATTCTCCAGAAATATTCTTACAGGATATATAGATCTGTATCAAGCGTAGTATACCGTATTATTGTGCATATCGGCCCAGTATCGGATAGTCACGTGCTAGGGCTGGGGCTGGATAAGTGTCTGCCCCGTCCGAAGCACATGCCGGATGTCTGGTAACATAGTCTCTATAATCGGATATTCATGACCTGGTCACAATATCCCGATTGGTTGCGCAACACTCAAGAGCACTAGTACCGTATCCTGCGTGACATCATCTCCAATATGACTGAAGTGATACTTCTGTCTTGACATCACACCCAATACACTACGACTCTCTGATAAACCCAGAAGTGGAGTACGCAGAACCGGTTAAAGCCCTGTACCACCAAGACCAAAGTCTATCGATTATCGTAAGTATTAGTGATGCAAGTCTCAGGTTAAGACTATACACACCTACCTTGATTTCGGCCTCCCATAGACACATAGTCATAATACCAATGGGATTCCGAAGGGTCTATCCAGAGCGAAGCTGTTTCCCGTACCATCGGTGAAACATAACCTCCTATCGCACTTGCATAAGTATCCAATACTTATATATATGAGAACTATGCCGTTGTGCCCTCACAACGCGCACAAGTGCAATACTAGCCTATTCCGCATTATCGATGTCCTATCTCGATAATACTCCGGCTAGGGATATTTAATGATTAATCCTTCGTGGACTGATACTGTCTCATATCATTCTCAATCCAGGAACTATTCATAGGGACCTCTCTTCATTTATATATCTATGGTGATCTAATCACAAATGATGAGAGTGCAATTTCCTTGTTACATAGTTAATTTGTACAACAACACCATGATCTGTACAAATAGTGACGCTATGGGTCATATTATCCAACAACTACAACTCGTCCACTAGAGACACCTAGGGGTTTAAAGGCTTGTTGCATACGCTAAATGAAACCGTGATCCCTACGAAAGTGGCTTAGTTAATTTATTTATGTTATTTTATGTTTTGCTCGAGGACTAGCAAAATGTTAGGTTTGGGGGTGTGATGAGTGGTAAATCTATCACTATTTCCCACTCATTTAACCTAATATTTTGTATAGTTTCTTGAGTTTTTTGAATATGTTGATGTGTTTTGTGTTATTTTATAGATAAATAAAGTTTCAGGACATTCTGGAGGTGATTTGGGCCAAAACAGTGAAAATTGGACGAAAAAGGGCATTTTGGTAATTTCCGCGTCGCGACGCCTAAAATGCGATGAACAGTGCTAACGTGCGCCGGGTCCCAAATCAGAATCTGAGAAAAGTTTGACTTTGCTAACGTGCGCCGTGCCACGTGTCACCATCACAGCCGATCTGCTAACATGCGCCGTGCCACGTGTCAGCATCCTACGGTGCCGACAGTCATCATCGCCAAGTGTGCCACGTGTCACTCCACGTCATTGCCACATCATCAGCCACATCACCAGGTTGACCAAGTCAAACTGCCACCTCACCGACACGTCATCATCAGCCTATCAGAAAGTGCCACGTGTCGTAATCCTACGGTGCCGACAGTCTCTTTCCCACGTGTCGCCACATCACCGCCACGTCACTTCCACGTCAGCATCAATCATTGAGTATCTAATCATTATCTGACACATGGCGGATAAGAATCTCATCGACCAATCAGAAGCCGCCACGTGTCACAATAATTGAAGCCCAACCACCTCGCCACGTGTCACCTTATCAGCTTATCCAGAATCTGCAAACCGAAGAACCAGAGCGTGCCACGTCGACAGAAGTTGGCGTAGCGACGCCAAAGGCCTTGGCGTCGCAACGCTGGAACCCCACCGAGCCCTATAAATAGAGCTTCAAATTTCAGTTTTAGATGCACCACTCTCTCTCTTCTATTCTATGTAAAGAGAGAGTTTCTCTCTCTAGATTCTTTTAGTTTTTAGTTTTTTTTTAGTTTTTAGTTTTGTAAATAATTTTAATCACGTTTTGTTAATATAGTAATTTACTTTTTACAGTTTTTACTATTTACCATGAGGAGGTAACTTCCCCAGCTAGGGTGAAAGGTAATTCTTTTACTATTGCTATTTAGATTAATCTCCCTTAAATATAATATATTCACAATTTAAAATATTGACTTTAAAAGGATACCGCCAGATTGGTCGGTTGGTAATTAAACTTTCTTACCGCCTATATGGCAGGTTCATGGACAAATCTTTTTACCGCCTTAATGGCTGGTTGGACTTAATTTGACTTAATCAAGATACCGCCTATATGGCTGGTTGGTAATGTTATCACAAGTTTGTATATTATATTATGGGAGATATCTAAATTAGTAGTAGTAAAAGTAATTCCTTTTACCTTAGCATTTTATTTTATTGTAATTTACTTTTCAGTATTTACTTTACCGCATTTTTACTTTATGTCTTTTATTTTGAAGTTTTTACTAGCCCTAGTTATGTGTTGTAACTAAATTAGTTATCTGGGGTTGTGATGACTTTTAATATCACCATTTTATAAGGGGTTAGATTATAGCTTGGGTAATATAAAGATTTATTTATTGAGTCTTAATCTTAATGCTTTTTCATTAACTGGCCATTAATAAAATTGATCTGGTAAATCTAAAATGAACTAGACATAGGGATTTTAGGTTTCAGCCTTAGACTCAATAGCTCACGATCTTCCTTGAGGATAGATAACCCTTTAATAGATTTCCTTACAGGATAGGAATATACCTGTCGGGCGGGGGTAGCCATAATTGAAACTTAAACTTAATGAATCTAGATAATTTGGTTGACATAGACATATGGTTCAATTGGGTTAAACTGGGTATTTGTGTCTGACCATCGACAGAGGCTTACATATAATTTAGTGTTCCAGGTTAATAAATCAATATATTACCCAACTTTAAGATAACCACTTCATGTTTAAAATGATATTGGAAGAAATCACAACCCTAGATAGTTTTTAATATTGAATTTTCTTAAAACCTATTTTCGACAATTTTATTTACTTGCTTTTAAATTTAGAATCGTCACCATTTCAAATCAATCAATCAACCTGTTAGATACTAGTAATCATTTGACCTCATAAAATTAATAGATTAGATATTAAGTCCTTGTGGGATCGATATTTTTATATTACTTGAACGATACGTGCACTTGCGTTATACGTGTGTGTTTACGCCGGTCAGTCTTACACCAACTAGAAAATTCGTCAAGCATTTGATGTGCAAAAATCCTAAATAAAACTTTAGGTATTTTTTCCGATTTTAAGCCAACACAACAATATAATTCTACATACCCAATCAACATAACCAAACATCACAAATTAATGGAATAAGATGATGAGAAGATGAAACTTCGATTTTGAGAGATGATGAAGCTTCAGTTTATTTAGAGAGAGATGATGAAACTTGGTTCGGCTGAGATGCATTATAGATTTATTCTCTTTTTTTTTTTTTGCATGGGCTCTTTATACTGTAAGAACATTATGCGACAAGCATTCGATGGTGCTGTCGCACGAGCCCATCCCACGTCATCTCACACTTAGGCATGGTGCTTTCTTCCACAGATTATTCTTTTAAAAAAAAAAACTTGATAGATTTGAGTAATCTTATCCAATCTGGCTACAAGTACCGAATATTAGAATGTTTTACTGTTTTATCCAACAATTCAAAGAGTGTTATACTGTATTATTTGTAACTTAATTTAGTTTCTAAAATACAATAACACATTTCTTCTTGTGTCAAATGTATAACTTATTAACAAATATATATATATATATATATATATATATATATATATATATTATATATATATATATATATTATATATATATATATATATATATTATAGGCGTATTTGCGGTTTCGCCGGGGGTGCAACAGAACGTGAAAAATCCGATTTTTCGAATTTCAAAAATTGTAATAAAGCCCTTGGAGTAATAAGATGATGGCTTCCACGCCTTATGAGAATCACTACTCTTAAACGTTCCAAGTCATAGTTTTGTGAATAATTTGGGCGTTAACAAAGCGGATAGACTAGCATGATGATATGATCCGCCCTTAAGTGGGGTAGCCGATCTCATAGGCTACTAGCGGAGATCCGTCCGCTTGGTGTATCACATGGATGCATGAGTTGCTCGTGTCCATCGAACTGACCGCCGAAAGTTTTCACATGGAGTGTTTATCCCATTTGTCTGTGAGAACTTTCATTTATCGATTGTATGACTAGTCCTTAGACATGAGGTCTTTACAATCTTATGTGTGGATCAAATAACTTTGACATTCTCCTTCCCCGGTTCAAAAGATTCGGTCTTAAGGGTATGATTGGGTCATTTGTTGAAACACATGAAGTTCGTAAAGATACAACAGAGAATTGCCACTCTCTCGGATAATATTTTCTTATAAGAGTAGTATTCAAGCACATGTGTGATCAGTGCTTGAGACTGTGGCCGCAACGGTAGAATCATGTGAGATTCTAAGGTTAGCACGTTTCATGACATTATCAACATCATACCTTTGACTATATGGGTAGACACTTTCCATACCCTAGGTCAAACGGTGGGGATACAGTGAGGCGAGGGACCGTATCATATGTAAATCACATACAGAATGGGTATATATATTTCATTCTCATTTTGGGGCCTTGGCATGTTGCTAGATGTCAATATTGGTCATTGAAATCGAACGACCATCTGATCGGAGGATAATTTATGTTGGATTAAATTATCACGATTCATTTCATGTCCAACTTTAGGGAAACCCAAAAGGTCACACACAACAAAGTCGAAATCAATGGTTAACAGTGCACAGTACAAATTTAACAGCATATATGATTGCTGTATGAATTGTTCATAAATGGTTCAATGTGTTTAATTATTGAACATATCATTTATAAGGTTCCATAGTGGCTGAGGGATTGGTGAATGACGATAAGGGCACTTTGGGAATTGGAATAAATAAATAAAAACGTAAATAGTAACATCAATAGTAAATTTTTTTTTTATTTGTTCTTTATTTTGAATTCCAATTCGGCCCAAACTCTTATTAGGGTTTTATAATCTCATTAAACCACTAAATTAAGATCCAATGACTAAGATTAAATTAGCTTTTATCCCACATCGGATTCTTAATTAATTTTGTTGTCTTTGGAGCACCTATATAAACCCAAAGAATTCTTTACAAATTTTTACACCAAACCTTTCATATATTGGGTTTATATAAGTGAGCAACTCTAAAGTTTAAGAGTAAGCCACTGATTTTGAGGATCCTTAATTCTAATTGACTAGAGGAACCTCGAGTTAAACATTTTGAGGTATTTTCCTAGGCTAGCACCAAGGGAAAAATACCCGTGCACTCAAGGCGTAGTCTTGCAGTTGAGTTTTGGCTTTGGTGTGTGCACCTTTGGAGGCCACACACTTGGGTAGCTCTTTGGAACGTGGAAGAGCTTGCTGAGTTCGAGAAAATCTTGTAGATTGGAGGGAGGACTGGAGGAGTTTTCGGTTCAAGTAAGTCTTTTTCTTTCTTTATTTTAATTAGAGTTCTTATAATAGTTAGCATGTTTAGGTTTATGTTCTTTGCATATTTTATGAGTTTTTATGCTTAGAACATATAATAACATGCCTAGGCTTGTAGAATAATAAAAACAAATGGGTCTTGGGCAAAGGGATAGCGGCATCATAATTTCTTCTTGATTTTCCGCTGCGCACTCGCGGCCGCTTCCCAACACCCAAGAACAATTCTAGGTTTCTATAAAGTGGCATAGAAATTCTAGAATGGCAACTTTCATTTCCTTAACCAAATTGAACTTTAATAACTATTATTAGGTTCAAAGTATCATTACACATGCTTAAAATCTTCCCAACAATCATCCAACAAGCAAAAACTCGATTCAATAGAGTAGGAAATCAAAACTACATCATATGCATTATCACCAAGCAAAAGAAACAATTCCCTAGCCAAAGGATTAAGAAACTTACCTTAAAATTTCAAATTCTTTAAGCTTAAAGCTTGATTTTGATTCCACCAAAGTTCCATCTTTCTTAGGTTTTTCTTTTTCTCTCTCTTTTGTTGTTGAAGAAATGGGAATAGTTCCCAATTCCCTTAGTTGGTCGAAAATATAAAGTTAGTGGGAGAGAGAAAATTAATTTTATTTAACAAAATAATTTTTTTTAAATAAAACAAATATCTCATCCCACTAAAATTGCCAACAAGACCATAAGTCACAAAAAGCATACAACACATGTCTATATATGTGAAACATATACTTTTTAATTCCCTATATATTTATTTAATAAATTAATTAACTAACACTTTAATTAATTAATCCATTTAATCAAATGTATAATGTATTTTTACACTTATAATAAATGTTAAAATAAATTCAAGGTTGACATATGTTCCAAAAAATATTCGATAATTAATACATATCTAATCAAATTATGTATCTAATACACATATATTAATTTAGGAAATTACCGAATACCCCACAAGTGTAATTTTTCGTTTAACCGTTAAATGATTTCCGAATAATCAATATTATTCGTTTTAAATCGCCTTAGTGCTCTACGAGCATTTTTGATTATGTGAGACTCTCTAAGTGTAGGACACAGATGTTGACGACGCTGTTATAGGCTCGCAGCCTAGTTGGGAGTACGGAGTAGCCCGCGAGGGAGCTAAACCGGAGAAATAACATGGAGTCGCCACCCGATGTGAACAGAGAAAATGGTTTAAGGCCGCACTCACCCCTCGCAAGGGAAGACCTCAAACCGTTGGGTTCGGAATGGTCCCTTACTTATACCACTTGTAATGATATGATTTGTGCAATATCTTAACCGAATCTACGCAACATATATGTTCAAAAGTGTTATATTCCTAAGTTCATATGCATAAAAATAAAGCTCATATCTAAGTTTGCATGCATAACAGTAAAACGGAATGACGGCAAACATAAAATTTCATAAGCACATTATATTCATGGATACAGAAACACAAGTAAATGATAATTACACAAGCATGCATAATGAAGAGAAGCAATTAGATGCAAAATGCAAAGAGATGATTAAAGAGGCAATTATACATCGAAATAAACATGAAATGATGCGATATGGAAAAACAAATAACGGAATAGTAAATGGCACGGCAAAGTATCGCGGTAAAGGTAGCCTTTTAGGCTTTTATTCCCTCAAATGGAGAACCTTTATACCAACGTAATAAGCCCATGTGTGTTACATTATGATGCATGATTAAACAAGGAGATGGCATACAACAAGTAAATAACGGAATAATAAAAAACGCGGCAAAACGTCGTGGAAAAGGTAGCCCTTAGGCTTTTGATCCCTCGAAATGGAGGACCTTTAATCCAACTTGATTTGCCCATGCGCATTACATTACAATGCATAAAAATAAATAAGACAAGGATATGGGACTTTGCATGTCCGATTAAATGTATCTCGCATTCAATCGAACATACTTCATCCGGCGCGACAAACGTCGTGGCAAAGGTAGCCCTTAGGCTTTTTATCCCTCAAAATAGAGGACCTTTAATCCAACTTGTTTTCCCCATGCGCACTATATCATCAATACATAAAAAAATAACGTACACAAAGTAAAATGGAGTAATAATAAAAGGCGCGACGAAGTATCATGGTAAAGGTAGCCTTTTAGGCTTTTCTTCCCCCAAATGGAGAACCTTTAGACCAATGTAATAAGCCCATGTGCATTACATTACAATGCATAAAAATAAATAAGACGAGGATATGAGACTTCGCATGTCCGATTAAACGTATCTCGCATTCAATCGAACATACTTCGTCCGGCGCGACAAAACGTCGTGGCAAAGGTAGCCCTTAGGCTTCTTACCCCTCAAAATAGAGGACCTTTAATCCAACTTATTTTTCCCATGCGCACTATATCATCAACACATAAACAAATAACTTACAGAAAATAAATGGCGGAATATAAAATGCGGATAATAAATACACAAGATAAATAAAGTAAAATATGTGTCGTTTGCTCAAGTGGTACGTGGAGTTGTCTCCCAAGTACAGACCGCACTACCGTCCATTCAGATTCGGCTACGGAATTTACGTCTGGGTGTCTATCCTATATACCACGAGAGACGACACATTTTCCATTCATTCAAGGGCTACAACACACACTAACCAACGACTCTCATGCGAAGAAAATAAATAAAATAATTAAAAGATGAATGAAAATAAATAAGAAAAGTGCCCTCAGGTCTAACCTTTTAAATCGTCTCTCGGAAGTACGGTACACGGTCGTCGGAATGGTTGATGCTCCGCAACTCCTCCGGTTCACTGGTTCAACGTTTTCCCTCGCTGTTTCACTGTTTGGGCTGCTGTTTTCGCTCCGTTTCGCTGCTATTTTGTTGCTATTTTTAGTCACTGTTTGTGGTAAAAGGCTACTATTTTTAAGGTAAAAAAGGATACTGTTTTGCGGTAAAAGGTTACTATTTTCACGGTTTTAAATATGTAGTTTTGCGGATAAAGTCTGTGGTTTAGGGTGCAGTTTTTAGGTGCAGTTTGGGGACGTAAATGAGGGCTATTTTTTGGTCGTTTGTATGTATGTTTTGATCGTGTGTGGGGTCGTGTGGCCTGTGAGGTATGAGCTTTTAGTGTGTCAGTGTTTGTTGATGGCTTTGGTGAAGTGGGCGGTTGCTGGCTTATACGCTGCAGGGCTGTGGATTTGTGGAGGGTTTATGCGTTAAGGGGCTATTAATTCGTGAGTGGGTTTATGCGTTAAAGGGGTGTTGGTCTGTGAGTGGGCAGTGGCTGCGTGAAGGGCTTGACTGTTTGCGTGAGTGATGAGCTAGGGTCTGTGAAGTTGCTGCACACGCTGGGTTTTGTTTGCGTGAATGTATGGCTTGTGTGAGGGTTATTTTAGTCGGTGGAAGGGGTTGGCTTCATGGCTTTTCGTGTAAGTCGTATGTGTGTTACGTGAAGGCTAGTGCTTTAGGGTTTTTGTATTAATCGGTTGAGAGAGAGGAAAGAGCTTTGGTGTTTTTTTTCTTTTTATTGTTGGTGCCGTGAGTTAGAGCTAGGAGGTCTCAAGGGTTGATTTTCGGTTTCTTTTATAGACAAAGGCTAGGGTTTCTTTTGTGTGAATAGGAAAGGAATCAATGTAATCATGAGTGGCATCTCCTAATTAGTGTCTCACAAGGAAAATATCTAGTTAATTGGGGACATGATTTGGCTTAATTAGGGAGATCATATATTTGATTTGTTTTGATTAGGTATGTGACTTGTTTCATTTAGGTAGGTCATTATTTAGATTTTATTTGCTTTGGTTTAATTTCACCATGTGTTAAATATGTGTTTTGTTAATTTTGGATATGTTTTATTGGGCTTGGGTGTGAATGGGCTTGGTGTGGGCGCGGGCTTGGTTTTTTTGTGGTGGACTTGTGGGCTTGATGTGTATTTCAAGGGTTTTGGGCCAAGGTTAAATTTTTTGGGGGGTTTGGGCTAAAGGTGTTTTGAAACGGAGGTCCAACAAGCGAGCCCGAAGCTAAACAAGTGAATAAAATCCAACAAAATACTGATTTCTAACTTTTCCCCTTCCGACGTCCGTTTCCCGTGATTTCCGCGACTTAAAAGGTAGTGTCACCAAATGAGACTCATCATAGGGACTTACATGCAAAAATACAGTGCCTACAGTCGCCCCCACTTTAATGGGACTTGTGCAGTGTGTGACAATGACAATCCTATCAAAGTTATGCAATGCATTTTTACTTACCTGACTCGCCAGCTGCCACTTGACTTGCTTGCTGCTTCGAACTAAACTGATCTGGTGGTCCATTTTGAACTGTGCTCCATTTTTGGAGCGCCATTTTCGGCATCTTTTGTGTGTGCCCCATTTTTGGAGCGCCATTTTCGGCATCTGTTGTGTGTGCTCCATTTTTGGAGCGTCATTTTCGGCATCTGTTGTGTGTGCTCCATTTTTGGAGCGCCATTTTCGGTACCTTGTTGTGTGTGCTCCATTTTGGAGCGCCATTTTGGGTATCTTGTTGTGTGTGCTCCATTTTTGGAGCGGTATTTTCGGTATCTGTTGTGTGTGCTCCATTTTTAGAGCGCCATTTTCGGCATCTGTTGTGTGTGCTCCATTTTGGATCGCCATTTTCGGCTTCTGTTGTGGTCCATTTCTGAACCGTGTTGTGTGAGAGTGTGGCTTATTTTTGAACCGTTACTTGATGAGATGGTCTTTGCCACTACACACCTGCGAATACAAAACAAAAATTGCATGTATGTGATATATATGCATGTATGCATGGATATGTTTCCTATTCCGATGGGTTAGGCCTTCCTTAGTCTATTTCCGAACCGTGCTCCATTTTCGGAGTGCCATTTTCGGCGTCTGGTGTGATAGTGGTCCATTTCGAACCGTGCTCCATTTCCAGAGTGCCATTTTCCTGCAAAAGTCTTTGGTCGCCCCCTGGGCCTGCTCGTAGTTCCTTCCTATCGATTCTCTCTTGGTGATTGCTCAGTTTCCTTTAGTCTTATTGCTCAAGTTCTCGATAAATCCCTTATTCGCGGGGTGGTTGACTGGTCACCCCCAGACTCGATTTAGCTTTTTTCTCTTCGTTGTTTGCACTCGGCCAAAGTAGATCATGCGATGTGACGTTCCAAAATTACTGATGATCTGGGCCTCGACCTTGTGATTCATCCCTAAAATTGATACCGATGTGGGCCTCGCCTCCGGGACTCATCCCCAAAACTGATGATGATGTGGGTCACGACCCTGGGACTCTTCCCTAAAAACCGATGCTGATGTGGGCCTCGCCTCCGCGACTCATCCCCAAAATTCATGATGATGTGGGTCACGACCCTGGGACTCATCCCCAAAACTGATGTTGATGTGGGCTTCGCCTCCGGGACTCATCCCCAAAACTGATGATGATGTGGGTCACGACCCTGGGACTCATCCCCTAAACTGATGCTGATGTGGGTCTCGCCTCCAAACTGATACTGATGTTGGCTCGCCCCCAAACCGATACTGATATGGGCCTCGCCCCCAAACTGATGTGGATGTGGGCCTCGACCCTGTGAGTCATCCCCAAAATTGCTGATGATATGTGTGGGCCTAGACCCTGGGACGCATCCCAAAATTTCTACTGATGTGTGGGCCTCGACCCTGGGACTCATCCCCAAACTGATACTGATGTGGGCCTCGGCCCTGTGATTCCTTCCTGAGACTAATACTGATGCAGGCCTCAACCCGGTGATTCATTCCTGAAACTGATACTGATTCTGATTCATTCATGAGACTGATGTGGGCCTCAACCCCATGATTCATTCCTAAAACTGATGACACTATACTGTTGCTGCTTCTGGTTGGCTTGCATTTGCCGCTTTCTCTTCTTCTTTCAAACCTGTGATTACAAAACAGAACAAACACGAAGGAATGCAAATACGTCACGTGTATGCATGCATGCATGAATGAATTTCTTATTCCATCGGGTTAGGTCTTCTGTCAGTCTCTTCTCTTGGTGACTGCTCGGTTTTCTCTTCTTCAGGCAAAGTACTGATTCAATCTGTCTACGTTGATCGGCTCGGTGAACTCATTCCCTTCTAAATCTGATAGTCTCACTGGCCCATTTCCCAATTTCTGAATGGCTATCTGGTCTTTCTGCTTGCTTCTTTCAAGGATTCCCCGTGTTCTAAACATCGCTGAGTATCATAGTACCAGGGTTGAATACTTTTGCCAAATATACTCATGTTGCAGGTTGAAAGGAAGAGACTCAGGCAAGTAAGCGAAATGAACGTCTTTATTATCATCAAGAAAAGGTTCGAACAAGTAGTCAAAATCAATGTCTTTATTAAAAATGGAAGATCCAATAAACTAGGAGGAACAGCTTCATCATTCGCAGCATTGCCTTCTTCATCGGCCAATGGTTCTCCACTACTGTCGTTCCCTATCCCCATGGAAGAAACTGGGTGGTTGAGAGTTTGGAGGATAAAGTTTTCGGGTAGGCCAGAATTGATCATGTACGTAGGCGGTGGGACAGAGTGATAGTTCGGTAGGGGGTTCCGGTGTGTGTTGGGTTGTTCTTTCTCAGGATCGGGTATTTTATGTGTATCAATGAGGTTTTGGATTTCATGCCTAAGGCGGGTGCAATCGTCAGTTTCGTGGCCTCTCCTCTGATGAAAGTGACAATACAGGCTTAGGTCAAGGTTGGGTGGTATAGGATCTGGAAGTGGTTTAGGCTCTAAGGGTTTTAGGAGTCCTTACGCCTTCAGCTTCTCAAGCGCCTTAGATAAAGGCTTCCCCAGGTTAGAGAAATGCCGGTTCCTGATGGCAGCAACCTCGGCAGTAGCGGGCTTGGTCTCAGAATGTCCCCCAAAAGTCCTTTTATTCTGGCCATAGAACTTTCTATTCTCCGCTTCTTCTTCTTCGATGTCCATGACAGTCTCCCTCAGCTGTCGAAAATCTGCAATCATGGAGGTCATCCTTCTCAACTTGCCATAAATTGAGGGCTTGGTGCCCTTGATGATCATTTTGATTTGGTCCTTCTCTGAGGGCCGAGTCTGCATCTTTAGAAGCTGGCTTCTCCAGCGGTCTACATACTCCTTGAAACTTTCCTCCGGTTTCTGCTTGGTATTCTCCAAGTCGTGGAGCGACAAGTCGATCTCCAAATCTGTAACATACTGTTTCAGAAAAGCTTCTGCCAGTTCCCTCCAATCTTCCTTAACCTTTCTCTCAAGGCTATGGTACCACACTACGGGTGCCCCCTCAAGCGACATCCCGAACATCTTCTGAACTTGGCGATGTGACAGGCCCACTGAACTCATAACTGAAACATATTATCGGAGATGGACCCTCGGATCCCCATTCCCGTTGAACTTGGCCATATCAGGCATCTTGAACTGAGCCGGAAGCTGTTCTTCAAAGGTAATTGCCTCATAATCTAGAAAATCTTCATGTTTACCCCTCATTTTGCGGGTAACTGATTCTGCCTGATCTCGGAGCTTCTGTAATTCGGCATGTGACCCGGCTATTCTTCCTGCGGCATATTCGGCCATATCATTATCAAAACCCGGGATATCATCATTCAATCTAGTCTGAGGGTCTTCACACCTCTCATTCTCAGAGTTTCCCCCAGCATGGGGCGCAGCCATATTGGCCATAGCATCAGTTAAGGCTTGCAACTGTTCAGTAACCTTGGTGAGATTGGTCTCCAACTGATCCATATGGGATACCTCGTTCTCTGATTCACTCATATTTGCTATCGGTCTTTTGATAAGTCTTCTCTTTTTCCTATCCCAACGAGAATCTATGGTGTCTTTTAAAATTCTCAGTCAGCATGTATGCGTGCAATGCATGGAATATATAAGTCGGCCTCTTGTCATTTTAAAGCTTCAATCACATTATTGCAAGGTGCAAACTTGTCCTAGTTGAAAAGGCCTAACAGGTTTACACCTTTGCGATAACATGGTTAAAGAACTTCAAATAATAAGGGGCCTAAACATAAAGTGGCCCATCGATATTTTAGAAGCTTTTGGCCCAATTGTCAAAGGACACGAACTCGTCCCAGTTTAAATGGCCCAACAAGTTCATATCTCTTGACAAAAAGTCCAACTGAATCCAAATGATGATGGTCCTAAACACAAGCATATAGAGACAATTTATATTAATTATACAACTACAGTTCTCATGTGGGCTCATGGGAGTGTAGACAAAGGCTCTCGTCGGTGAAGGATTGCCCACAACTAGGACTCCCCACTCAATGGTTCGCGGGACCAAGTGAGCGCACCATTTTTATACCTTACGGTACGTGCCAACGAGTTATGGTGCGTGACTGACTGTCAAATGGATTTCCTATTGAAGATTCCCCGAGGGAGGGCGGAGCGAACTCTCTTAGAAACCCAAGCCTCTTAGGCTCTTATCGCCTTGGTGACAGGAATAAACAACAAGTCCTCCAAATTAGTCTGTCACAACGAGCTACGGGTAATGATTATCTAGGTGCCTTCGCAGCTTTTCCTTATAGAAGGGTAGTGAATGAAGAAGACATCAAACCATTACCTAGCTTTAATAATGCCTTTGATTAAACCCCTTCAACCCACGGTAGACACGGTTAACTAAAGCACAAATCACAAACATTACAAGACATTATTTCGGGGCCAATTCTCTATCCCCAGTGGAGTCGCCAGACTTAGGACACAGATGTTGACGACGTTGTTCTAGGCTAGCGACCTAGTTGGGAGTATGGAGTAGCCCGCGGGGGAGCTAAACCGGAGAAATAACATGGAGTCGCCACCCGGTGTGAACCGGCAAAAAGATTTAAAGCCGTACTCACCCCTTGTAAGGGAAGACCTCAAACCGTTGGGTTCGGAATGGTCCCTTACTTATGCCACTTGTAATGATATGATATGTGCAATATCTTAACCGAATCGACGCAACATATATGTTCGAAAGTGTTATATTCCTAAGTTCACATGCATAAAAATAAAGCTCATATCTAAGTTTGCATGCATAACAGTAAAACAAAATGACGACAAACATACAATTTCATAAGCACATTATATTCATGGATACGGAAACACAAGTAAATGATAATTACACAAGCATGCATAATGAAGAGAATCAATTAGATTCATAATGCAAATAGATGATTAAAGAGGCAATTATACATCGAAATAAACGTGCAATGATGCGATACGGAAAAGCAAATAACGGAATAGTAAATAGCGCGGCAAAGTATCGCGGTAAAGGTAGTCTTTTAGGCTTTTCTTAACTCAAATAGAGAACCTTTAGACCAACGTAATAAGCATATGCGCGTTACATTATGATGCATGATTAAACAAGGAGATGGCATACAACAAGCAAATAACAGAATAATAAAAAGCACGGCAAAACGTCGTGGCAAAGGTAGCCCTTAGGCTTTTGATCCCTCGAAATGGAGGACCTTTAATCCAACTTGATTTGCCCATGCGTATTACATTACAATGCATAAAAATAAATAAGACAAGGATATGGGACTTCGCATATCCGATTAAACGTATCTCGCATTCAATCGAACATACTTCGTCCGGCGAGATAAAACGTCGTGGCAAAGGTAGCCCTTAGGCTTTTTATCCCTCAAAATGGAGAACCTTTAATCCAACTTGTTTTGTCCATGCGCACTATATCATCAATACATAAACAAATAACATACACAAAGTAAAATGGAGTAATAATAAAAAGCGCGATGAAGTATCGTGGTAAAGGTAGCCTTTTTGGCTTTTCTTCCCCCAAATGGAGAACCTTTAGACCAATGTAATAAGCCCATGCACATTACATTACAATGCATAAAAATAAATAAGACGAGGATATGGGACTTCGCATGTCCGATTAAACGTATCTCGCATTCAATCGAACATACTTCGTCCGGCGCGATAAAACGTCGTGGCAAAGGTAGCCCTTAGGCTTTTTACCCCTCAAAATGGAGGACCTTTAATCCAACTTGTTTTTCCCATGCGCACTATATCATCAACACATAAACAAATAACTTGCAGAAAATAAATGGCGGAATATAAAATGCGGATAATAAATACACAAGATAAATAAAGCAAAATATGTGTCGTTTGCTCAAGTGGTACGTGGAGTTGTCTCCCAAGTACAGACCGCACTACCGTCCATTCGGATTCGGCTACGGAATTTACGTCTGGGTTTCCATCCTATATACCACGAGAGACGACACATTTTCCATTCATTCAAGGACCACAACACACACTAACCAACGACTCTCATGCGAAGAAAATAAATAAAACAATTAAAAGATGAATGAAAATAAATAAGAAAAATGCCCTCAGGTCTAACCTTTTAAATCGTCTCTCGGAAGTACGGTACACAGTCGTCGGAAGGGTTGATGCTCCGCAACCCCTCCGGTTCACTGGTTCAACGTTTTCCCTCGTTGTTTCGCTGTTTGGACTGCTATTTTTGTTCCGTTTCACTGCTATTTTGCTGCTGTTTTCAGTCACTATTTTGCGGTAAAAGGCTACTATTTTTGTCTTTATCTTGGCACTATTTTTGGGCTGTTTTTAAAGTTATTTATTCACTGTTTTAGCTGTGTGTATGGGCTATTTGTGACGTAAAATATGGGCAGTTTGTGGAGGCTTATACGCGAGTTGGGGCTGTTTTGTGAGGGTAGCTAATGACGTGAAACAATGGTGCATGTGTGAGGGTTTTATGCGTTGAAACAAGGGCAGTATGTGAGGGTAGCTAATGACGTGAAACAAGGGTTGTTGTGGGTGGCTAATGACGTGAAACAAGGGTGGGGGGTGTCTTGTGCGTGAAGGGCAATTGATGAGGTGTTTTGATTCGGCTTTGTTGCTTTGTTGATAAGAGAAGGGGTGTCGTGAGCAGTTTAGGGTCTGTGAGAGAGGTCCGAATGAGTCTTAGGGGGAAAGTTATGTTTAGGGTTTATATTTTGTGTTTTTTATTCTCCATGGCCGAGAGCTGAGGATTGTGAGGTGAGAGCGAGTATGGTCGCTGGTTTGTGAAAGTCAGGGAGGGTTATTGATGTCTTGTGCGTGTTTAGGGTTTGTGAGAGAGTTGGTATGGCTTCTGTTTGTGTGGCTGAGAGTTAGGAGTGCGAGAGAGAGAGGAGTCCTGAGCGAGAGAGTGATAGAGATAGGCTAAAGGGTTTTTACGTGAATGAGGCTTGTTTTAAAGGGTTCATTTGCAACGGCAGTGGCTATGGGCGAAAAGGAGTTTACGGCTAAAGGGTTTTGGTGGTCAGCTTGGGGACGTGAATTTGAGTGGACTGTTGAAGGGGTATGGGCGAGAGGAGCTAGGGTTTTATTATTCTGGCCGTGAAGATTGAGAGAGGGGCGAGAGCTGTGAGGGCAGTTAGGGTTTTTTTTTTGTTGAGAGATGAGAAGGGCCGTGAGAGTGTAGAGTCAAATGAGTTTAGGGTTTTTTGTTATTGACTTTGCCGTGAATAGTCTAGAGCCTTAGGGTTGCATTAGTGTTATGTTTTATAGTTACAAGCTAGGGTTAGGGCTGTGCATGAGATTTTAAAATAAGGAAACAAGATCAAGTAAATTAGGGATGGATTTAATTAGTTTAAAAAGGGAAAGGATAATTGTATTTTGGTGGGGGAATATATTTAAATTGGTAAGTGATTTATTTAAATTAGGAAGAGATTTGCTTAAATTAGGAATTTAATTTAATTGGATTTTAATTGGATTTAATTTAATTTAATTTAATTTCAATTTAATTGGTTTTAATTTAATTTAATTTGTATTTTAAATATGCTTTATTTATTTCTTGGATTGGGCTTGGGTGAGATGGGCTTGGTGTGTGTCTTGCGGGGGTTTGGGCTAAGAATGTGTTTTAAAACAGAGGTCCAACAAGCGAACCCGAAGCTAAACAAGCGAATAAAATCCAACAAAATATTGATTTCTGACTTTTCCCTTCCGACGTCCGTTTCCCGCGACTTCCGCAACTTAAAAGGTAGTGCCTTTAAATGAGACTCATCATATGGACTTACATGCAAAAATGCAGTGCCTACACTAAGTTCAGGTATATTCGTCACGAAATCAAATCTCGTGTCCATAATTTACCAACTCATGAATTATGGCGACCACAGAGATTCTCGCTAACCATACAAGTTGAGATCTTTGAATACGTATAATCCTTTCGTCATAGGTATCCGGATAAATACCAGAGACATAGATATAATCTTCAAATCTCATAAGGTATTATCCCATCGACGTATAGATTAGCGATTTCACAATAACACTCAGAACTCATTTCCGAGTGTACCATGGCCATGGATTTGATAAATCACAGTCTCATGAAGTAGATACCTAAATCTTGTATGCTGGACTGACAGATCCTCTATGGACACATCACCGGATATCATGAGCATCAGTCCACACCTAACGACATGTGGAGGTCTACCCTAAAAAAGTCAAAGACGTGACTGTCATCAAAGTGTGGAGGATAACTCATATATCCACTGTGGTATCTCAAGTCCTATATGTTGGGTCTCTAAGATCAATCCCAAGAACATATAAGCATAAAACATGTGTGAATACTCAAAGGAATATAGCGGAAATTTACTCACATTGATCGGTTTCTTGGATGTTGAAAAGTTCACAAATTTCCTCCTTTGAAGTTGCTCCAAGCTCCTCTTTATTTATATGTTGAGCTCCAAGCCTTGATGATTGAATTCCAAACTCTTGGGAAAGGTTTCCATATCACATTTGTATGATTTAATGTGTGCTAGCACTTGGAATATTTACAACACAATTACTTCATATTCTTGTGTATGTCTCGGCCAAGCCAAGAAATTGGGGAGGGAAAGGCTTTTCACGCCAAAATGGGAAGAGAGAAGAGTGAATGAATTCTATTTGATTTTCCAAAAATAATAGTCATATACCAAATCCATATTTGGTAAATGTCACTCAAGCTCTTTCATTATTAAAACAAAGTGTGTCTTACAAGCCACCATCTACTCATCACTAACTTTCATCACCAAACAGTGATGAGAATGACAAGTGATGTGACTTATGATGTGACTTGTGGGCCCCACTTGAATTCAAAATTCGAGTGGGCCCGCAAACACATTTCGGGCTCGGGTTCGTTAATTTTGAATTAACGATTTTTCCATTGCGACGTAATTAAATCAAATTTAATTAAATAATTATGCCAGCAAAATTACTATTAACGTGCTCGTGAATTAATTATAAATTAATTCGTTCGCCCGAATTAAATCCAATTTTAATTCTGTTATGAAATCTAATTTCATTTAATATATCGAATATATTATTTTATCAATTAATTCCGAATTAATCGTTCTCTCTCTATTAATTGATTTTTATCCCAGATAAAATCTTTCTGCAATTAATCCTAAATTAATTTTCTCTCTCTTATAATTAATCTTAGATTAATTATGTTCGAGTCATACGTCATCGGTGAATCTTCGGGAAGCGACCCATGAGATCCATGGATATGTTGGCAGTAAATCCAGTCGTCGGAATATCCGAACACGTGCGTACCCGGTACCATGTTCTTACTGATTTACGAGACATGGTTGGCTTCCAGCAAAGCACCGTGTCTACCAATTCTCCAGAAATATTCTTTAAGGAATATATAATCTATGTCAGGCGTAGTACACGTAGTATCGCGTATTGCGATCCCGTATCGGATGTCTCATGCAAGGCCTGGGGCTGTAATAGTGCCTGCCTCGTACGAAGCATATATCGGATCACAAGCAACTAGTCTATAATCAGATAATCATGACCTTGTCATATTATCCCGATAGTTGCAACATAATAGAGAACCAGTTCTGTATCTCTGCGTGATCA